>JAKJMR010015344.1:11778-34972 GCA_024449315.1 Daboia siamensis | reverse complement strand
ATAATAATAATAATAATAATAATAATAATAATAATAATAATAATAATTTTATTTGTATACCGCCCTTCTCCCGAAGGACTCAGGGCGGTGAACAGGGCAAATATATAAAAATACAAAAGTACAAAAGTTAAAAAGAGATTAAACATATGCCCAACTAAAAACAGTACAATACAAACATTAAAATAACCGTAAGAACCCAAACCCATCCCCCATCAGGCCAGGCTGGCTTGTTCGAATAAGAATGTCTTCAGATCGCGACGGAAGGAGCAAAAGTCGGGCGCCATTCGGAGCGCAACCAGCAACCGGTTCCATAGCTCCAGGGCGCCCACAGAGAAAGGATCTCCCCCTGGGGGCCACCAATCAACATTCTCTGATCGGTGGAACCCTGAAGAGACCCTCTCTGTGGGAGCGCACAGGGCGAAGGGAAGTTGAGGCCGGCAGCAGGTGCTCCCTAAGGTACTCCGGACCCATGCCATGTAGGTCCTTAAACACCATTACCAGTACCTTGAATCTCACCCGGAAGACAACTGGTAACCAATGCAGCTCACGGAGCAGAGGTGTTATATGGGAGTATTGGGAGACTCCCAACAAAACTCTCGTGGCTGCATTCTGTACCAGTTGGAGCCTCCGAGTGGTCCTCAAGGGCAGCCCCATGTACAGACCATTGCAGTAGTCCAGACGAGAGGTCACGAGCGCATGAGTGACCGTACATAGAGCATCCCGGTCTAGATAGGGCCGCAACTGGCGCACCAGGTGAACCTGGGCGAAGCCCCCCCTAGTCACAGCTACTATATGGTCTTCCAAAGTGAGCCGTGAATCTAGAAGCACTCCCAAGTTGCGAGCCCTATCTATGGGGGGTAATAGTTCACCCCACATCGAAAGAGATAGAATATTCTGAATATCCCGGTATGCCGGTATGCAAAGCCACTCAGTCTTGTTGGGGTTGAGTTGAAGTCTGTTACTCCCCATTCAGACCCGAACCGCCTCCAGGCAATGAGACATCACGTTGAGGGCATCACTGGGGTGGTTTGGGGTCAAAATGAAAAGCTGGGTATCATCAGCATACTGATGATACCCAACTCCAAAACCACGAATGATCTCACCCAGCGGTTTCATATAGATGTTGAACAGGAGAGGCGAGAGGACCGACCCCTGAGGAATTCCACAAACGAGAGACCTCGAGGTCGACCTCTGCCCCCCTGCCAACACTGACTGTGAACGTCCTAGGAGATAGGAGGAAAACCACTGAAAAACCGTGCCTTCCACTCCCAATCCCCTGAGACGCCGCAGCAGGATACCATGGTCGATGGTATCGTACGCCACTGAGAGGTCTAATAGGACTAGGACAGAGGAATAACCCCTGTCCCAAGCCCTCCATAGATCATTCACCAGAGCGACCAATGCCGTCTCCGTGCTGTACCCGGGCCTGAAGCCCGATTGGTACAGGTCTAGATAATCCGCTTCATCCAGGACCAGAGGGAGCTGATGCGCCACCACACTCTCAAAAACCTTCGCAAGAAAGCGAAGGTTGGAGACCAGACGAAAGTTATTTAACACAGCTGGGTCCAAGGCAGGCTTCTTGAGGAGAGGTCTCACCACCGCCTCTTTCAAGACGGCGGGGAAATTACCCTCACTCAAAGAAGCAGATATAACCGCCTGGAACCAGCCTCATGTCCACTCTCGGGCCGCATAAACCAGCCAGGAAGGGCATGGGTCCAATAAACATGTGGTGGAGCTCAGCCGCCCCATAATCCTGTCCACTTCCTCCGGAGTCACAGAATCAAACTCCTCCCAGGTAATATCGACAAGACCACCCATGTCCTGATCGTCAGACTCTACCCAGTCAGAGTCCAAACGGGTCCGAATCCAAGCGATTTTGTCTGACAGATGTTGGTTAAACTCCTCGGCATGACCCTGCAAGGTTTCCTCCCTCACCTCCTGATTAAGGAGGGAGCGGGTCACCCTAAACAGGGCGGCCGGGCAATTATCTGCGGACGCGATAAGGGTAGAGAAGTGATTAGACCTCGTCACCCTTATCACAGTGAGATAAGACCTAATGCAGGTTCTTAGTCGCAATCGGTCAGATTCGGATCGGCTTGATCTCCAACAGCTCTCTAGGCCCCGTCTCTGACGCTTCATCTCCCGAAGCTCCGTGGAAAACCATGGAGCCCGATGGGATCTGCGCCGGGTCAGGGGCCGCAAGGGTACAACTCGGTCAAGAGCCTCCATGGCTGCCCTTTCCCAGGCTTCCACTAAGGCATCCACCGAGCTGTGAGCGAAGGAGGCAGGTGGGGATCCCAGCGCTGCCTGGAACCTCTCAGGGTCCATTAAGTGCCTGGGGCGGTACCATCTAATTGGTTCCGCACACCCACGGTGGGGAGTGGCAAAACGGAAGACCAGCCGCAGGAGATGATGATCGGTCCATGACAGGGGGATAACAAATGGAGAGCCCCCACCAAGATCATCTAACCACCGTCCAGATAAGAAAATCAAGTCAAGGGTGTGGCCTCCCACATGAGTCGGTCCAGAAATTACTTGCGTCAGGTCCATGGCCGTCATGGAAGCCATGAACTCCCAAGCTAACTCAGATGATCCTCCCAGGGATGGTAGATTGAAGTCACCCAATACTATAAGTTTGGGGAATTCAATCACCAACCCAGAGAGGATATCAAGAAGCTCAGGCAGGGCTGCTGCTGCGTGACTAGGCAAAAGGTACACCAGCAGCAAGCCCAACTGCGCACCAGGGCCACATCTCAAGAAGAGAGTCTCACACCCGACTATCTGGGGAACGGTGGTCTCCCGCGGACACAAGGTCTCCCTCATAACAACCGCCACTCCCCCACCCCTACCCTGAGCCCGAGGCTGGTGCAGCACCTGGAAACCTGGTGGGCAAAGATCAACCAGAGGAATACCGCCCTCTGGGCCCAACCAAGTCTCCGTGATGCAAGCCAGGTCCGTATGCTCACCCTCGACCAAATCCCAGATGAGAGGAGCCTTATTAACAACAGACCTGGCATTCAAGTACATCAACCGGAGCTCAGGTGGCTGCACATCCTTGCTCCCGGGATCTCGGGGCAGAAGCAGAGGGTCGGAGTGCCTCACCGCTTGTAAACAGTGGAGAGCCTTCCCAGAAGTCGATATGGCCCTCTGTTCATGCGCCTGCTGCCATTCCCTGACATCATGGGAATAAGTAATCCCACGACCCGCTCTGGAGCCCCGAAGGCAACCGACCTCCGCTCTTCCCCCAGCGATCAATCCCGGACCTGGCCTGAACAACGGTTGTTGGACTATCTCCCATATCCAAACAGCCAAAAGAAGTTCCCACCCCCCTCCCTAACCCCACAAAAAATTTAGCTAAGAAGCTTACTAGGGGCCTCTTATTGAATTTATATCAGAGACCCCTACCCGTGCCCAGCCATCTCTCAGGGTCCCAATAATCGGGCCCTTCCTCGAGATTATGAGTGGCTAGAAAGGCGGGTTGCACCCAGGAAGGGGGGGCACCCCTGAGGGTGAACAGGTCCGTGCAAGTATAACAGAAACGAGGCATAAGGAGCAAATCCAGGAGAAGGTAGTTCCATATTAATCAATCAATTAGGAGGATCCAAACAGAGGGTAGGTGGGTGTCTAGACCTTCCACCCAGCTTCACTGCCACTCAGCTGGGTGAACCCAGAACAGGCCAACCACCATCCTCTCACGACGGCCGCAGAACCTGTTCCGGGGGTGGTCTGGAACACACACTCTAGGCAAGGCATACCCCATAGAGCTCTCACCTCTAGGGGCAGCAGATGTAAGTTCAAGTCACCCTCTCATAGTGGCTTATACCTAGAACCCTCTGAATCCTTTGGGGATGAAATGCAGATAAATAGACAGATATTCGTATAGGGCCAAGATATAATAAGCCATGATAGTTCCGTGTACTAGTGGATGGTAACTCAAGACACCAACCATAGTTCTTCCGATGCTCCACCCTTCCAGAGATTGTTCCTGGCCGCAGCCCCATGGGCCCCCAATTGTCCAATAATTGGGGCCTTCCAGAGCGCGGCCTTCAAAGTACAGATCTTCCGGGCCTGCTAGCTTCCTCTGGGCCCCGTCAAGCTCCATCGGCACCAACAGCTGAAAATAAGTGCCGCACAGAGCACAGGTCTTTCAGGCTCCTCCGGAACAACCAGACTCAGCTGGGCTCCACTGGGCTCCACCGGACTTAACCGGCTAACCCAGATCGCTTCGGGGACCACCGAGGTCGCTAAGAATATCAGGCCGTCTGGAATAAGCAGAGCAACTAGGGGACCAAAACGAGTTGAGGTCCATGCCGCCGCCATTTCCTTGCCGGAACTGCTGCTGCTGCCGGGGGGAAAAAAAAAAAAGAGAGAGCCACAGGATGGCCCGAAACGGCCCGAAAACGCCGCCACCAACGCCAACACCCAAACAGTCAGGAAGCAGCCAGGAAGCACCCAAAGACGCCGAGGACACCACCGAAAACGGCTCCAAAGCAGCTGGAAGACACCACAAACAACGAGCCGGCAGATCAGCAAACAGCAAACAGCTGGCAAAACAGCAGACAGTCAAACGGTGAGTTAGCAGCCGGCAGCCTTGTTATTTAATCATATAATTATCTAATCCTTTCTCTGTCATTGTACCCCAACACAGAGGGCACAAAGCACCCCTGAGGGGCTCCTAGGGACACCTAACTTCTGAGCTTGCAGAGCTCAACCCAGCACGCCCGCCAGCACGTCCGCCATCTTGAAAGATATCCCCCTGCTCAGATACGGACCGGTTTGGACTCAGACTGGGCAGAGTCTGATGTGGAGGAAGCGGTCTTGAGCATGTTATCTGGACTGAGTTTGATCCTGTTTCCCCTGATGATGTGGATAGGATTATGGGGAGGCTGAGCTCCACCACCTGTTTTTGCAGCCCGGGAGGAGATACAAGGCTGGTTCCAGGCAGTAATAACTGCTTCCTTGAAGGAGGGTATCTTCCCCTCTGCCTTGAAGGAGGTGGTGGTGAGACCCCTCCTCAAGAATCCTGCCCTGGACCCGGCTGTTTTAAACAACTATCGTCCAGTCTCCAATTTTCATTTTCTGGCGAAGGTTGTTGAGAGTGTGGTGGCGCATCAGCTTCCTCTGTTCCTGGAGGAAACTGATAATCTGGACCTGTACCAATTGGGTTTCAGGCCCGGGCACAGCACGGAGATGGCATTGGTCGTGCTGGTGAATGATGTCTGGCGGGCTCAGGACAGGGGTTATTCCTCTGTTCTAGTCCTATTAGATCTCTCAGCAGCTTTTGATACCATCGACCATGGTATCCTACTGCAGCATCTCAGGGGGTTGGGAGTGGGAGGCACCGTTTTACGGTGGTTCTCCTCCTATCTCCTGGGCCGCTTTCAGTCGGTGTTGACGGGAAGGCAGAGATCCGCCCCGAGGCCTCTCATTTATGGAGTCCCTCAGGGGTCGGTTCTCTCTCCCCTCCTGTTCAACATCTATATGAAGCCGCTGGGTGAGATCATTCGTGGTTTTGGGGTGAGGTATTATCAGTACACTGATGATACCCAACTTTTTCTCTCCACCCCGAACCAACCCAGTGATGCCCTCACCGTGATGTCCCGCTGCCTGGAGGTCCGGGTTTGGATAGGGAGAAACAGGCTTCGTCTCAATCCTGCCAAGAATGAGTGGCTGTGCATACCGGCATCTCGGGTTAACCTGACTATTCCATCATTAACGATGGGGGGGTGAGGTGTTACCCCCCCATTGATAGGGCTTGCAACTTGGGTGTCCTCCTGGATTCGCGGCTCAGTTTTGAAGACCATATAGGAGCTGTGACCAGGGGGGCTTTTGCCCAGGTTCGCCTGGTGCGCCAATTGCGACCCTACCTGGACCGAGATGCCCTACGCACAGTCACTCATGCGCTCGTCACCTCGCGTTTAAACTACTGCAACGCTCTCTACATGGGGCTGCCCTTGAGGACCACTCGGAGGCTTCAGCTGCTGCAAAATACAGCTGCGTGAGTTGTGATGGGGGTTTCCCATTACTCCCATGTAACACCTCTGCTCCGTGAGCTGCATTGGCTTCCAGTTGCCCTCCGGGTGAGATTCAAGGTGCTGGTGATGACCTATAAAGCCCTAAATGGCTTGGGTCCAGGATATCTGAAGGAACACCTGCTGCCGGCATCAAGTTCCCTTCGTCCTGTGCGCTCCCACAGGGAGGGCCTTCTCAGGGTGCCGGCGGTAAAAGAATGCCGGCGGATAACACCCAGGGGGAGGGCCTTCTCAGTGGGTGCGCCTGCCCTTTGGAACCAGCTTCCCATGGAGCTTAGGACTGCCCCCGACCTTCGATCATTTTGCCGAGACCTGAAGACCTGGCTCTTCGAGCTTTCTGACCCAGGCTGAGTTTTAATTGGGGTTTTAAATGGGGTTTTATATGTTTCATATTTTTTCAGGGATTTAGTTTAATCTTTTTAATTGTTCTTAATTTTTGTATTGATGTTTTTTATGCCCTTTAAACCGCCCTGAGTCTTACAGGAAAGGGCGGTATATAAATTCAATAAAATTCAAATTCAAATTCAAATCATGGCATCCTCACCTGTTCTGGTAAAAGATCAATAAAAATTGCTCCAAGAGGATGAAGAAACACTCGGAAATCCTTCAGACATCAACCATTTGTCTTCTTTCACCCACTTCCTTTTTTGTCACCTATTCTGTTATACTACCATATGGTTCCTTGGACACCAGCCAAGTCAGTCTCATAGCAGTGTGTTACTTTGCTGCCTCATTGTTTCATTCCCTGATCTCTGGAGAGGCAGATTTACTATTTACTATTACAGTCATTAATATTGGATCTAATATTGCTTCCATATTATTGCTGGTGATTTCAAAGCAGGCTAGGTTGATAATATTTAAATGCTATATATCAGGCCTTTCCACTAATCTTAAAGCTCTCTTCTTGATTCACAAATTAAATGACAGGTTGGCAAATTATGAGTTGTTTTGGTCAGTACTCATTATCTATACATTTTAAATAGTTCCTTTCAAAATGATCATCCAGCAGAATTGACCTACTGGGCAAAGAGCCAAAGATATCTCTGATCATTGTATCTTCACACTTGCTTCTGTAATTATTTCTCATTTTGATAGTATAAGCACTTCTCAATCTGTTGCTGCTTAAAATTTATTGTACTGCAAATTTGTGTGGAAAATTTATATCACCCATGTGCTTTTCAGGGGATGATTATATCATATTAAATGATCCGTCAACCAAGACAGGATAATAATACAGCAATTCTCCTCAAAGTGTTGTAAGTTAGAATCACTCTTTAATCTGCATAGTTTCCTAAATTAACTGTGCTGGATTTACAAAAATTATTACCCTTGTAAAATGTTGGCTGTTCTAAAGAATATGTATCACCCAGAAATGCCTTTATGCTATGAATAGTTGTATTACACATTAGAGGTATACTAGAAAATTGTAAAACAGTAATGCAATAGATGAAAAACCCTTTTGGTTTTCTATAGAGAATGTACCAATTTGGTCTCCAGTAATTATTGAAGACATTAAGGACTTAATTACCTAATTAAGTATAGGGAAGGCTACTGACAATGATTCAGTACCCTATGAATTAATTAATAATAACTCTGTTTTGTAGACATCTAAGTTGGTGGCATTGTGGATATCTATAGTTAGCTATAATTATATTCCTAGGGTTGGGGGCCTAGTTCTTCCTTTTAAAAAAGGGTGGGATATACATCCAAATAAATTATAAATATATTCATTTTCTTAACACGATTACCAAACTCTGTCTAGATATACATAGTTAAAACTGAGGAATTGGATAAACCAGGAGAATCTTCTGGTGGAGGAACAGGTTGGCTTCAAATAAGACCAATCTGCTATGATCAAGGCCTAGTTATCCAACTTTTAAAATAGAAACAGTCTACCTTTTCTACAATCTCCCACTTTTATTGATTATAAGTCAATATTTGATACTATTTGTCAAAATAAATTGTGGGAGAAGTTGCAAGCCTCCTGATTGACTGATGCCTGCTACTTTTAATTTGTAATCTTCAAAAAAGATACAAAGCTGAAGGTCAGATGTAAATCCATAATCATTTAACATGTGCAACACCAACAATAAAGGAAGTTAAGTGGAGTGTATCCTAGACTCAGTTATTGTTTAACTTCTATACAAATAACTTGGTAGATTACCTTTTACGTTCACTTTATAATCATATTTTATACTCTCAGTCAAAAGAGAAATTAATTTCCATTTTATTATATGTAGTTGAAGTGATTCTATTATCCAGGATTCCAAAGATTTCAGACGTTGCCTACTTCTTCAAATTATCAAAAGATATCTTCACAACATGATTACTAATAGGTAAGCACTGAAATTACTAGTTTATTTTTTTGAGGGAATTTATTGTATAGAGCAACATTGTCATCCTATAGTATTGTAATGGAATGTGTGGAGGACCTTGGGGAAAGAGGGGAAGAGATGCTACCTAGGAAATAGGCAGGAAATGCAGGAGACCCCAGTGGCTTAACAACAAATCAGAAAAACATACCCGAGATGGACCCACCTAATGGATCAAGCAGCTATAAATGATGGTGGGAAGTTTGTATTTTCAGACTTACAAGATTGGTATCAGCACACCAGGGGTAAACTGAAAGGAAACACAATTAGATGAACTAATTCTACCTTATTGTAAGTCTACTGTCAATGCTGCAATGATTCTGGCTGAAGCCATTTCTGCTTTGTTTTTGGTTGCCACTGGGAGGGGGGGATGAGTGGTTTTAAGGTTAGACTAAACAATAAATTGTCCCATGGGAACCAAGGTCATTGCTGTTTGGATTTGGCAGGCTGAGCCTTTTATTAGAAAGCCCGCCAAAGTAGTTTATTGGGAAATGTAATTAATGACATTGTGTTGGAGTGGAAAGTTCAATTGTGTAACATTGTAACATTTGGGGAGGGACCTCCACTCTTGGTTTCACTTTTGACCATGCTGATAATTTGTAGCCAATAAATATGTTCTTTAAGAAAACCTTTTGCCTTGGACTTCTGTTTTACTGGTCTCATCTATCAGAACCATGGCATTGGTGGAGCAGTGGGCTAATGCCTCCTTAAGGAACACCAGCTGCCTGCAATTAGTGCAGGTTCGCATCCCACCAGGCTCAAGGTTGACACAGCCTTCCATCCTTCCGAGGTAGGTAAAATGAGGACCCAGATTGTTGGGGGCAATAAGCTGACTTTGTAATAATGCCGCTTGGTGTGTGTGTGAAAGCCCTAATAAGCAGGCATATACATAGAATGAAGGCTACTGCTAAGCTTGTAAGCCGCCCTGAGTCTTCGGAGAAGGGCGGGATATAAATGGAATTAAAATAAAATAAATAAATAAAATTAAACCGACTCCAAAAAAAATTTAAACTTGGGGTCCTGAGCTCTAGTTGCCTACCTAATCCTTTAGGAGGATGACAAAGACTCAGGGAAGATGTCAAGATAGAGAAAAAGGGGGAGTCAGCCACTGGCCTTGGTGTGACATCATCTGATGGAATGCAGGCTACAGTCCAGGTGGAGAGTGTAGCCCCTGCAGCTGGAGCAAGCCCAAAAGCTCAGGTGATCCCACCAGAGAGCTGATGAAGCAAGAAGGAGGATTGACCCTTGGAGGGATTTGGTGATTAGATGCTGCCCTGCCATGGAGAAGCATATTTAAAGCTGATGAGGCAGAATTCCCATTGATCTCATCTCACGGCTCTTGCTCACCTGTGCTGAGAAAGATGAAGCAGCCGACTGGGTGGGATGAATCGGGGAAAGGAGATATCTGACTGCCATCCACAGTCATTCTGTTCAATGCCTGAGGGAGAAGTTTGACTGACTCGAGATGGAAGAAGTGGAGCTGATTGCCCGCCAGGTGATCTCTAGTGGATAAGGTGACAGATGCTCCCTAACCCTTCCACCTCCATGGCAAAGCCCCAGTCTCATAGTGATGGCTTGTGCTGTCTCCCCACTGTCATGACCAGCCTTAATGTTGAGCCCAGTCTGCTGGCGGAGCCCCAACTGAGGTCAATGGCCTGCCAGCACAGGGCCCCAGCCCAGGGATTTCCAGGGATGAACACTTCTACGACCTCAGCGCCAGAGACCAGGCATACAGCAAGCTTACTGGGGGCAGCAACCTGTGGACTTTCACCCTATCAAGCCCACTGTCTTTCTGAATCAAGTGTGGACTCACCTAAATCACTATGCTCATGCTTACCCAGATGGGACCAGAAAGGTTCATGCCATAGCAGCAAACTTGGAAGGGGAAGCGGCTGACTGGGTGACTGGCTTACATGATGAGCAGACACCAGAGCTGTGGGACATCAACCTCTTCATGGGTGAGTTGAGGGCCAGATTCAAAAATAAATCCCAAGCCCTGCAAGCTGAAAAGGACATCCATAATCTGAAGCAGAGGGGCCGGCCAGCAAAAGAATATGTAAGGGAATTCTGAAAAATGGCTGGATGAATCAGGCAGTGGCCTGAGCGATTGCTGATTCACCACTTCAAGGCAGGCTTGGAGCATGAATTATTCCAAGTGTGCACCTACAGGGAGATCCCTGACCAACTCCGTGAATGGTACTGCCTGGCTATAACCTTAGACATTGAGCTGGACCGCTACTAAAGACCCACAATGTCAGGATCCAGACCAAGGTGCGCCCAAGAGAGATGTCAGGTTTCACAATGCCCCCCGCCTGCCACATCCTCTGGCTTCTCTAGAGTATCTATGGGACCCCAATCAAATGCTTTAGATGTGGGCAACTTTGACACCAAGCAGCTGATTGTCCAGTTCCATTCCCTCCAACTAAGAGCGTGCCTACTGCTTTTACAAAACCGAAGAGAAAACCTCGAGCAGTATGAAAGAAGTCAAATTGGGCCAGCCAGGAGCAAGTTGCAGAAGTTACTTCTCCTCCCCAGGAAAAACGTGAGACCCTGGCTGAATGATTACCTTTGCCTCCTCCTTGTGACAGTGAAAATGAAGGAGAAGATGACCCAATGGTGAGTCAGCCTGTCCCACCTTTTGCCTTCTCTGCAAAGCTCTTAGTCCCTAAGATAAGAGTCCAGATGGACTTACATATTTTAATTGACTCAGGCTGCACTCAATGCCTAATCAACCTCCCCATGGTGCTTAAGCTAGGCATTCATGCCAAATTATTGTCCATACCTATGAGGTTTGAACAAGCGGACCGATCTCTGATAGGAGGGCCTCCGGCACTCAGCTAATCAAACCAGTACACCTAGAAGTGGGGAAGCATTGGGAACTCCCCCATTTTGTAGTGATCCCAAAAATGGCGGTAATTTTGGGATTAGCCTGGCTTGATAAATGGCAACCTATGATCTGGTGGGAAAATGAAGTGAGAACTTTAAGATTGATGACATGACCCTTACCTCCTACCCCTGCCAGCAGCATGCAAAGTGCTACCATAAATGAAAACCAGGGGAATCCCTTAAGACCCTTAAATCCATCACAGATTCCCTGCCTGGGATGCAGCTTATCCCAAGTGAATATCAATACTTAGCTGAGACATTCAGTGAGACAGAGTGTGACATCCTTCCTCCCCACAGAGCAACTGAGTGCACCATTGAGATTTTGCCGGGAGCCAATCTTCCCAAACCAAAAATATATTCTATGAC
Organism: Daboia siamensis; assembly: GCA_024449315.1. Lineage (NCBI taxonomy): Eukaryota > Metazoa > Chordata > Lepidosauria > Squamata > Viperidae > Daboia > Daboia siamensis. The sequence goes on along the minus strand of JAKJMR010015344.1, from coordinate 23,316 downwards.
CACTCGGGAATTGAAAGAGCTGAGAGAATACATTGATAAGAACTTAGCCAGAGGGTTCATTCAACCAGCAAAGTCCCGTGTAGCTGCATCTGTGCTTTTTAAAGAGAAGAAAGATGGGTCACTGAGGCTGTGCATGTATTTTAAAGGATTAAACACTGTCAGCATGGAGAATATATACTCCACCCTTTAATGAAAGATATGCTGGCCCATTTAGCAAAAGGAGAGGTGTGTTGTTGTTTTTTACCACATTAAACCTAAGAGAGGTGAACTATCGAGTGAGAGTTAAAGAAGGAGACAAGTGGAAGACGGCTTTTAACAGCCCCCTGGGAAGTTTTCAGTTGAAAGTTATGTCGTTTGGTCTTCAGGGGCCCATGCCGTATTCATGAAATTGATTAATCAAGTGCTGCATAATCACTTGTACAAAGGGGTTCTAGTCTACCTTGATGACATCCTCATTTATATAGAGACCATGGCAGAGCATATAAAATTGCCACCCGCCTATCAGGCATTAAAGGCACATCAACAGCAACAGAAAGGTCTACCCACGATAAAAAGGAGAGAAACCAAAAGAAATCAAAAGTTGGACAACCAGGACTCCGGAAGAGATATCTAAAACACAACAACCCACTGAGGCCAAAAAACAGGAACAGACAACAAACAATCATGCAATAATTCCTGAAGATTGGAGGTGGATAGAGCAAGGGAAGAGAAGACAATGTCACGCGCATGCACAAACAGATGGAGAGCATCCGGAAGACAGGAGCTTAACAGGAATAGTTGGATGGACAGGCACAATGAACAGATGAAAGCGACCATCCCAAGGCAAGGAAAATAACCAGTGAATGTGTGACCCATCGAAAGAAATACAGCAAACAGAGGATAACACAACTCATAAGAAAAAGAAGATACCGATCATGAACAACTAGCCGAGAAGACAAGAAATTATCTGAAAACAACCCCAATTGAACAGATATGGGCGAACCAAGGAAAGAGAGTGCTGCAACACACATACACACCAACACACAAAGAAGGTCCAAATACAACAAGATCAACTAAATCAGATAGCAGAAAGCAAGGGTGGCATATAAATAAACAAAAAAACATTGGGATGGCTAGTCCAGGGATCAGATAAAGATCACTGGATAAGCACTGAAAAACAGTCATATGTGCAAGTGAATCGGGGCGGGGAGCTGTTCGCAGAAATCACGGAAGGGAGTCAAGAGGGAAACCCAGGCATAGCACAGAATGGCCAATCACAGGCAAGGAGGGTAGAGAAGGAGGACACAGAGAACAAGGAAATACAAATACCAACAGCTATGACATTGGATGAGGAACAGCAAAAGAAAACAAGATCAGTTAAGGTAGTCAAACCAAAACAGATAGGGAGGAGAATTTTTTTTAAAAAGGGGACAGTAAGACTGAATTGCAAGGGAAGTGATGTGAGAAAGTCAGAACAATCACAATTGGCTAGAGCAAGGTCCATCACACGGCCAATGAGCAGAGCACGGAACCAAACAGGCTTACCAACGGTTTTTCAAACCTTCAATGCTTTCTCTGATGCCGCTGGCAGAGGACCAGCGAAAGCTTAGATTAGGTAGATATGCTTTAAACAGTTACTTTTTATTGCTTATTATGATGGTAAGTGAGCATCTGTCCAGCCTAGATGAGTTCAAATCACCAGGACCAGATGGATTACACCCCAAGGTTCTCAAGGAACTGGCAGACCTCAGAACCACTGAACTATATTTTTCAAAGATCCTGGAGCACTGGGGAACTACCACAGGACTGGAAGAGAGCTGATGTAGTTCCCATCTTCAAAAAAGGGAAAAAACAGATCCAGGAAACTACAGACCTATCAGCCTGACCTCAATACCTGGGAAGATTCTGGAAAAGATAATCAAACAACAAATCAGCGAACACCTTGATGCGAACAAAGTTATCACTAAAAGCCAACATGGGTTTGTCAAAAACAGATCATGCCAGACAAACCTTATTGCATTCTTTGACCAAGTGACAAAACTAGTGGACCAGAGGAATGCTGTAGATATAATTTACTTGGACTTCAGTAAGGCATTTGATAAAGTAGATCACAACCTACTAGATCACAACCTTTTTTCAAGATGGTGGACGTGCTGGCGGATGTGTTGGGCTGAGCTCTGCAAGCTCAGTAGTTAGGCGTCCCCAGGAGCCCCTCAAGGGTGCTTTTATGCCCTCTGTGTTGGGGGGTAATGTCAGGTGATGATTCAGACAAGCTGCTAATTTTGCCGTTCTCCTGCTTGCTGACCTGCCGGCTTGTCGTCTACGGCTTCTTTCGGCCGTTTTGGGCCGTTTCTAGCAGCGGCGGCGTCTGCGTCTGCCTCAGGTGGCTTCTGACTGCTTGTGGTGGTGGCGGCAGCGGCGGCAGCGTTTTCGGGCCGTTTCGGGCCATTCCTAGCAGCGTCGGCATTGGCGTCTGCCCCAGGTGGCTTCTGACTGCTTGTGGCGGCGGTGGCAGCGTTTTTCGGGCCGTTTTCGGGCCGTTTCTAGCAGCAGCGGCGGCGTCTGCTTCAGGTGGCTTGACTTCTTGTGGCGGCAGCCGCAGCGCTTTCGGGCTGTTTCGGGCCGTTTTGACGACTATCTCGGGCTGCTTTTGACGGCGACGGTGGCGGCGCCTCTCAACAGCGGTGACAACGGCACCTCCGGACTATTCTGGCGGTTGACGGTAGTGGTAGCGGCGTTCTTGGGCTGCTTTGTTCCATCTCCGCGTCGTCGTCTGCGTTTTGGACCATTTTTGGGCCGCTTGTGCCGGTGGTGATGGCATATTGAATCTTTTGGCCCGTTTTCCCCAGCGGCGACGGTGTTTTCTGGGCCGTTCTCGGCGGTGGCAGTGTTTGGCGATGGAAGCGGCGGCGGCGGCGGTACTTGCAGCGGCGTCTTTTTTGGCAGCAGCAACAGTTTTCGGCGATAAGGCTCTCAATCCATTCCAATTCCCCCTGGTTGCTCCGCTTTTTCCAGAGGGCCTGGTGTCTTGCGACCTCGGTGATCCCCGAAGGCGTCCGGGTTGGCCGGTTGAGTCCGGTTGGGCCCATTGGAACCCAGCTTGGTCTGGTTGTTCCGGAGGAGCCTGAAAGACCTGTGCTCTTCACGACACCTATTATCAACTTGTTGGTGCCGGTGGAGCCTGACGGGGCCCAGAGGAAGCTAACAGACCTGGAGGAGCCACACTTAGTAAGGCCGCGCTCTGGAAGACCCCAACTATTGGATAATTGGGGGCCCATGGGGCTGCGGCCGGGAACAACGTCGGGAATGGTGGAGCGGCGGAGGAACTATGGTGGTGTTTTGAATGGCCGGCCATTAACAGACTTGACTATCATGGCCTTTTATATCTTTGCCTTGTACGAACTTTTGTCTACTCACCTGCATATCATCCTCAAAGGATTCAGAGGGTCCTGGGTACAAGACACCATGAAAAGGTGGCTTAAATTTACATCTGCTGCCCCTAGAGGTGAGAGCTCTAGGGGGCATGCCTTACCTAGAGTATGTGTTCCAGACCACCCCCGGGAACAGGACCCACGACCGTCGTGAGAGAATGGTGGTCGGCCTGTTCTGGGGGTTCGCCCAGCTTGTGTGGCAGTGAAGCTGGGCGGATGGTCTGGATATTCATCTACCCTCTGTTTTGGATCCTCCTAATTATTTAATACGGGACTGCCTTTCTCTGGATTTGTTTTCTTATGCCTCATTTTTGTTATTCTTGCAGAGACTTGTTCGCCCTCAGGAGTGCCCCCCCTTCCTGGGTGCGACCCGCCTTTTTAGCCACCTATAATCTCAATGAAGGGCCCGATTGTTGTGACCCTGAGAGATGGCTGGGCACGGGTAGGGGCCTCCGATATAGATCTAATAAGAGGCCCCTGGTAAGCTTTTTAGCTAAGTTTTTTGTGGGGTTAGGGAGGGGGGTGGGATTTTTTGGTTGTTTGGAAATAAGGGGTAATCCGTCAACCGTTGTTCAGGCCAGGTCCGGGATCGATCGCGGGGGGGAGCGGGGATCAGTTGCCTCTGGGGCTCCAGAGCGGGTCGTGGGATTACCTATTCCCACGACGTCAGGGAATGGCAGCAGGTGTATGAACAGAGGGCCGTATCGATTTTTGGGAAGGCCTCTCTGCTGCTTGCAAGCGGTGAGGCACTCCGACCCTCTGTCTCTTCCCCAAGGTCCCGGGAGCAAGTATGTGCAGCCACCTGAGCTCCGGTTGGTGTATTTGAATGCCAGGTCTGTTGTTAATAAGGCTCCTCTTGTCCGGGATCTGGTCGAGGGTGAGCATGCGGACCTGGCTTGCATCACGGAGACTTGGTTGGGCCCAGAGGGCGGTATTCCTCTGGTTGATCTTTGCCTGCCAGGTTTCCGGGTGCTACACCGACCTTGGGCTCAGGGTAGGGGTGGGGGAGTGGCATTTGTTATGAGGGAGACCTTGTGTCCGCGGGAGACCACCGGTCCTCAGATAGTCGGGTGTGAGTCTCTCTTCTTGAGATGTGGCCCTGGTGCGCAGTTGGGCTTGCTGCTGGTGTACATTTCACCTAGTCACACAGCAGCAGCTCTGCCTGAGCTTCTCGATATTCTCTCTGGGTTGGTGGTTGAGTTCCCCAAACTTATAGTTTTGGGTGACTTCAATCTACCATCCCTGGGAGGATCATCTGAGTTAGCTTGGGAGTTCATGGCTTCCATGACTGCCATGGACCTGACGCAAGTAATTTCTGGACCGACTCATGTGGGAGGCCACACCCTTGACCTGATTTTCTTATCTGGACGGTGGTTAGATGATCTTGGTGGGGGTTCCCCAATTGTTATACCCCTGTCATGGACCGATCATCATCTCCTGCGGCTGGTCTTCCATTTTGCCACCCCCCACCGTGGGTGTGTGGAACCAATTAGATGGTACCTCCCCAGACGCTTAATGGACCCTGAGAGGTTCCAGGCAGCGCTGGGGTCCCCACCTGCCTCCTTTGCTCACAACTCGGCGGATGCCTTAGTGGAAGCCTGGGAAAGGGCAGCCACTGAGGCTCTTGACCGAGTTGTACCCTTGCGGCCCCTGACCCGGCACAGATCCCATCGAGCTCCATGGTTTTCCGCGGAGCTTCGGGAGATGAAGCGTCGGAGACGGAGCCTAGAGAGCTGTTGGAGATCCAGCCGATCCGAATCCGACCGATTGCGACTAAGAACCTATATTAGGTCTTATCTCGCTGCGATAAGGGAGGCGAGGTCTAATCACTTCGCTACCCTTATCGCGTCCGCAGATAATCGCCCGGCCGCCCTGTTTAGGGTGACTCGCTCCCTCCTTAATCAGGAGGTGAGAGAGGAACCCTTGCAGGGTCGTGCTGAGGAGTTTAACCAACATCTGTCGGACAAAATCGCTCGGATTCGGACCGGTCTGGACTCTGACTGGGCAGAGTCTAACGATCAGGACACGGGCAGTCTTGTCGATATTATCTGGGAGGACTTTGATTCTGTGACTCCGGAGGAAGTGGACAGGATCATGAGGAAGCTGAGTTCCACCACATGTTTATTGGACCCATGCCCTTCCTGGCTGGTTTATGCAGCTCGGGAAGGGACACGAGGCTGGTTCCAGGCGGTTATATCTGGTTCTCTGAGTGAGGGTAGTTTCCCCGCTGTCTTGAAAGAGGCGGTGGTGAGACCTCTCCTCAAGAAGCCTGCCTTGGACCCAGCTGCGTTGAATAACTTTCGCCCGGTCTCCAACCTTCGCTTTCTTGCGAAGGTTGTTGAGAGTGTGGTGGCACATCTGCTCCCTCTGGCCTTGGATGAAGCGGATTATCTAGACCCGTACCAATCGGGTTTCAGGCCCGGGTACAGCATGGAGACGGCATTGGTCGCTCTGGTGAATGATCTCTAGAGAGCTCAGGAGAGGGGACATTCCCCTGTCCTAGTCCTATTAGACCTCTCAGCGGCGTTCAATACCATCGACCATGGTATCCTGCTGCGGCGTCTCAGGGGATTGGGAGTGGGAGGCACAGTTTTGCAGTGGTTCTCCTCCTATCTCCTGGGACGTTCACAGTCGGTGTTGGCAGGGGGACAGAGGTCGACCTCGAGGTCTCTCGTTTGTGGAGTTCCTCAGGGGTCGGTCCTCTCGCCTCTCCTGTTCAACATCTATATGAAACCGCTGGGTGAGATCATTCGTGGTTTTGGAGTTGGGTATCATCAGTTATGCTGATGATACCCAGCTTTTTCTTTCTACCCCAAACCACCCCAGTGATGCCCTCGACGTGATGTCCCGTTGCTTGGAGGCGGTTCGGGTCTGAATGGGGAGTAACAGACTTCAACTCAACCCCGACAAGACTGAGTGGCTGTGCATATCGGCATCCCGGGATATTCAAAACATTCCATCTCTTTCTATCGGGGGTGAACTATTACCCCCCGTAGATAGGGCCCGCAACTTGGGAGTCCTGCTAGATTCACGGCTTACTTTGGAAGACAATATAGTGGCTGTGACTAGGGGGGCCTTCGCCCAGGTTCGCCTGGTGCGCCAGTTGCGGCCCTATCTAGACCGGGATGCCTTATGTACGGTCACTCATGCGCTCGTGACCTCTCGCCTTGACTACTGCAACGCTCTCTACATGGGGCTGCCCTTGAGGACCACTCGGAGGCTCCAACTGGTACAGAAAGCAGCTGCGAGAGTTCTGTTGGGAGTCTCCCGATACTCCCATATTACACCTCTTCTCCATGAGCTGCATTGCTTACCAGTTGTCTTCCGAGTGATGTTGAAGGTATTAGTTATGGTGTTTAAGGCCCTACATGGCATGGGTCCCGAGTACCTTAGGGATCACCTGCTGCCGGCATCAACTTCCCTCCGCCCTGTGCGTTCCCACAGAGAGGGTCTCCTCAGGGTGCCACCAATCAGAGAATGTCGATTGGTGGCCCCCAGGGGAAGATCCTTCTCTGTGGGCGCCCCGGAGCTATGGAATCAGTTGCCGGCTGAGCTCTGGATGGCGCCCGACCTTCGCTCCTTCCGTCGCGATCTGAAGACATTCTTATTTTTACAATCTGGCCTGGCCTGATGAGGGATGGGTAGTTATTTTAATATCTGTATTTATTGTTTTTAGTTGGGCATATGTTTAATTCTTTTTAACTTTTGTATTTTTGTATTGCTATATATTTGCCCTGTACACCGCCCTGAGTCCTTCGGGAGAAGGGCGGTATATAAATAAAATTATTATTATTATTATTATTACTACTTGATAAGATAGAAAAATGTGGGTTAGATAGCACCACCACCAGATGGATTCATAGCTGGCTGACAGGCCGTACTCAGCATGTGGTCCTCAATGGAACCACATCTATATGGAAGGAAGTGTGTAGTGGGGTGCCCCAGGACTCTGTTCTGGGCCCAGTGCTCTTCAATATCTTCATTAACGATTTGGATGAGGGGATAGATGGGGAACTCATCAAATCTGCAGATGACACCAAGCTGGCAGGAATAGCCAATACTCCAGAAGATAGGCTTAAGATACAGAAGGATCTGGACAGACTTGAACACTGGGCACTATCTAACAAAATGAAATTCAATTGTGAAAAAAGTAAGGTTTTACATTTAGGCAGGAAAAATCAAATGCACAGGTATAGTATAGGTGGTACTTTGCTCGATAGTAGTAACTGTGAGAGGGATCTCGGAGTCCTAGTGGACAATCACTTAAATATGAGCCAGCAGTGTGCTGCAGCTGCCAAAAAAGCCAACACAGTTCAAGGCTGCATTAACAGAGGGATAGAATCAAGATCACATGAAGTACTAATACCACTTTACAATGTCTTGGTAAGGCCATACTTGGAATACTGCATCCAGTTTTGGTCACCACAATGTAAAAAAGATGTAGAGACTCTAGAAAGAGTATAGAGAAGAGCAACAAAGATGATTAGGGGACTGGCCGTTAAAACATATAGGGAACGGTTGCTGGAATTGGGTATGTGTAGTTTAACGAAGAGAAGGGTGAGGGGGGGGGTGACATGATAGCAGTGTTCCAATATCTCAGGGGCTGCCACGAAGAAGAGGGAGTCAAGCTATTCTCCAAAGCACCTAAAAGCAGGACAAGAAGCAATGGATGGAAACTAGTCAAGGAGAGAAGCAACCTAGAACTTCCTGACAGTTAGAATAACCAACCAGTGGAACAACCTGCCTCCAGAAGTGGTGAATGCTCCAACACTGGAAGTTTTTAAGAAGAGACTGGCCAGCCATTTGTCTGAAATGGTATAGGGTTTCCTGCCTGAGCAGGGGGTTGGACTAGATGACCTCCAAGGTCCCTTCCAACTTATTATTGTTATTATTAATTATCTTTTAGCAATAAACGACTGTTTTTTATCCATCCCGGTGTTCGAAGATTTTATACTTTAAGTAAATATGCCTGGGATTCATATTTTTAAAATTATTAAGAATATATACTGTATATGTATATTTTTTTTTATTTTATTTGATTTATTTTAATTCCATTTATATCCCGCCCTTCTCCGAAGACTCAGGGCGGCTTACAAGCTTAGCAGTAGCCTTCATTCTATGTATATGCCTGCTTATTAGGGCTTTTTCACACACACACCCCAAGCAGCATTATTACAAAGTCAGCTTATTGCCCCCAACAATCTGGGTCCTCATTTTACCTACCTGGGAAGGATGGAAGGCTGAGTCAACCTTGAGCCTGGTGGGACTCGAACCTGCACTAACTGCAGGCAGCTGGTGTTCCTTAAGGAGGCATTAGCCCACTGCTCCACCAAGTGTGTGTGTGTTTATATACTGTATGTGTGTGTGTGTGTATAATGCTATATACTGTACATATATATGTTGTGTGTATATGTGTGTGTATGTGTGTGTGTGTGTATATATATATATATATATATATATATATATATATATATGTATATATATTATTTATTTATTTATTTATTTATTTTATTATATTTGTATACCGCCCTTCTCCCGAAGGACTCAGGGCGGTGAACAGGGCACACATAAATACAAGATATAAAAGTTAAAAAGAATTAAATAGAGCCCGAACTAAAACAATATATAATGATATAAAATATATGATATGTATATATATATGATATGTATATATGTATATGTATGTGTGTATGTGTATGTATGTGTGTGTATGTGTGTGTATGTATATATATATATATATATATATATATCAGAAGCCAAAAAAATTACACAAATATGAGCTGCCACTGCTGTGGCTACTGCCTGTAAGATGGCCTTGGGCTAGGCTGAAATAGGAAATAAGATTTGTCCCGTGTCTGGGACTAAGCAAGTGTATTCTGAATGCTTAATAAACATTTAACACATATATATATAATGCTGTATATACTATATATACAGTATATACAGTATATACAGCATATATATACTATATATATATCCTGAATTCAGCCAGAATTGAATACCAGAAGGGCTGAACTATTTGTCCATAAAGAAAAGCTTCAATATCTGCATTGGAAATTGATTCTGATATGATACCATAGCACTACTTATAAAACAGTTGATATTTTTATTACAGAATTAATTATTTACTATAAGTATATTCATTAAAATGTACTTAAAGCACAACAGCAAACATCTAGATCAAATTGGGCAAGCTGTATCCCTTGATCTAATTTCATATAGTTCTAACCTAATTTCAACTTGCAAATGATTAACATGGATTTCTACCAAAGTGATTTGCCTGCACCTGCCTCCTGGGAAGGGCTGAACAGGAAGAATGAATGAAAATACTTTCTACTTCTTTCAAAGAAGCCTGAGCAAATTTAAAGAAACAAATATAAATCTGACGGGGGAACCAGTACTAAGAACCAACATGTATACACTTATGTGATTTTCCAAACAAAAGAAAATGTGGTTTATATGAGGAAATAAATTAATTACAATTAATTTTAAAGTTATTTAATTATTATTTATTGCATTACAATTTCTGGTCAATATATTCATGTTCTTTCATAATGATGGTTATATATGATTTAGCTGATACAGACATTTACTCAGTGGATGCTGCTTCCAGAAGTCCATTCTGGGCCTGGGCAACAAAATTTAGCTACTGGTTCTGCCGAACTGGTGTGAACTGGCTGAATCCCACCACTGCATTTATTGCTCTGATTCTCTAAGTCAAGCTTATACTTTCAGCTTGAGCTGGAAACTCTAGGCTGACTCTGGGGGAAGCTGAGCATTCAATGGACTTTTGAATATTTACAATTCTTTTCCTGTCTAATATTTCTTGGTTGAAGGGATTACCTTAAATGCAAAATTGTCTTCCTTTGGAGTAAGTACAATATCAGGTTATTACTGCAATCTTCTTTCTGACACTCATGCTAATCCTTGCTTTATTCCCAAGTAGGTGAACACATCTTCCAAAGAAAGCATTGGGTTATAACCAGCCATTGTAGGTTATGAAGTCTATTTGAGTATTCTTGGAGGTGAAGACAAGCACCTTGCTTTGCTTTATCATAGTTTTCCATTTGTTTAAAAAAATGAAATCATTTTTAAGGTTTGTAAAAATAACTATGCAGGAAGAAGATAAGCAGCATAAGATGGGCTTTAGGATTACAATATTTGAAATGGAAAAACTTTACTGGTTGCTAACTATTAGGGAAGCAATACCAGAAAAGGTAATGCTTTCCTCCATTCACTTGATGTACAAATTTTTATAGGCCAGGTACAGGAGCTGTAGTGTTGTCAAGCAGAATGAAAGAAATAATGGCTATTGTAGTTATTTTCCCCAATCTACAATAGCCTAATACCGTGGTGGTGAACCTATGGCACGTGTGCCACAGGTGGCACGCAGAGCCTCTCTGAGGGCTTGCGCACCTTTGCCCCAGTCCTAGATCTTCAGCTGGGTTTAATAAAACCTTTTCGCTTTAAGCCTCTGCTGCCATATGCAAAAAAAGGTTCAATCAATCAATCAATTTCAACTACTCGTGGAGAAAAAAAGATCTTTTTTTAGTCCCATCCAGTCTGCTGTTATGACTGCAGCCATGCCCACCCAATGGGCCACGCCCACCCAATGGACTACACCCACCCGGCACCCGTCAATACATAAGTGGGTTTTGGGTTGCAGTTTGGCACTCGGTCTCTAAAAGGTTTGCCATCATTGGCCTAGTAGGACATCCATGCTAAATGAGTCTCCAGGTCAGCTTTATGTGAGGATAAATATAACATAGCAGGGACAAATTACTTGTAATTTAAATTCAAGAAAGAGAGGAAGAAAAGTACACTTATTAGGAACAATTCTAAAAAGCAGATGAATTGTTTGCAGGTTCTTAGCCACCTGCTACTAATTATCATAGCTATAGTTTTCTAAGTCAACACAGATGCTACAGAACTAAAAGCCATAAAAAACAGATAAAATGAAAAAAAGAGGAATCCAAATAGGGAACTCTGAAACTGTCAAAAGGAACTTCCCCAATCCCTCCCCTGCCATATTACTGGATTTATCATCCCTCTCCCTCCGTCTGTCTGTCTGTCCCTCCCTCCTATCTATCTATCTATCTATCTATCTATCTATCTATCTATCTATCTA
>JAKJMR010015344.1:0-11768 GCA_024449315.1 Daboia siamensis | reverse complement strand
CTATCTATCTATCTATCTATCTATCTATCTATCTATCTATCTATCTAGACCAGGGGTCTTCAAACCTGGCCCTTTTATGACTTGTGGACTTCAACTCCCAGAATTCCTCAGCCAGCATGCCTGGCTGAAGAATTCTGGGAGTTGAAGTCCACAAGTCATAAAAGGGCCAAGTTTGAAGACCCCTGATCTAGACAGACAGACAGACAGACAGACAGACAGACAGATAGATAGATAGATAGATAGTGATAGCTATCTCTATTTTAAAGATTGCTTGGATCTTATTTTGCTTTGGGTATAAATATCTTTTTCTCAATATGCAAAACAATAACAGGTAATAATAGTGGTTACCTGAGTTACCAGCTCAAGATAGAAAGCTTTAATATAAAACAAATATTTTGATGTAATTTGCAGCTGTGTATAAATGTTATATTCAGCTTTAAATGTAAAAAATTAAACTGTTTAATATTTATTAACATAAACATTTCAAATCATAGTTAATAGCAATACACCTTTTTTCTACTTTTAAACCTCTAAATCAATATAATATACCATAAAACAAAACACAAAAAAGACCACTTGGATGTTCACCAAAGATTTCAGTAGAAATGACATCTTAAAGTAGTATAATTCTGATTGACAGATTTATATTACAGACCTGACCATGAAGAGTGGGGGCAGGGGGGGGAAAGGTTTCTCTGGATCAAGAAAACATTAATTCCTATATCCCAAAGATCAGTCTAAAATCTGTAAGTTATACTTTTTTTAAAAAAAAAAAAAGATCGACTATAGAGATTGATTGAATCCAGTAAAGACATTCTGCAATTGATGTAAATTAACCAATTTTGGTCACCATAGTAAAATAAAAGATGTTGAGACCTTGAGAAAAGTTCAGAGAAGAGCAACTAAGATGATCAAAGGCCTTGAGACTAAAACATATGAAGAACAGCTGCAGGAGTTGGGTTTGGCTAGTCTAAAGAAAAGAAGAAATAGGGGTAACATGATAGCAGTATTCCAGTATCTGAGGGGCTGTCACAAAGAAGAGCAGGGTCAAATTATTCTCCAAAGCTTCAGAGGGCAGTACAAGAAACAATAGTTGGAAATTGATCAAAGAGAGAAGCAACCTGGAATTAAGGAGAAACTTCCTAACAGTGGGGACAATTATCCAGTGGAACAGCTTGCCTTCAGAAGTCATGGGCACTCCACTGGAGGTTTTTAAGAAGAGACAGGATAGTCACTTGACTGAAATGGTATAGGTTCTCCTGCTTGAGTGGGGGGCTGGACTAGAAGACCTCCAAGGTCCCTTCCAGCTCTATTCTATTCTAGGATGTGCCCTATCCTTAAGGAGATTCACTCATGGAATTAGAAAAGACCATTCACACTTTTTTCCCCCTTCCTCAACCTCTATAGTACCTCTCTGGTTGTTCTACAGAATCTTACATTACTTAGAGCAGATTTTTTTGTAAAAAAGAGAAGGTCTCTAGGGAAGGAAGAGTTATGAAATATCAACTTCTTACCTTTGGTGGAAAGGGCAGGGGCGGTTCTCTGTGATCTTGAACAGAATACCAACCATGACTTTTGGGATCCAAATAACCACCACAAGAAGAACCTTTATATCTGCATATGGCTCAGATTCCATCTTGTTCAATATTTTGGATTTCCTGAGCCTTTACCAAAATCTTATTGGACTCCTTTTAATTTCAGAAGCAATTGTGTTTCAAGTTCTAATGTTGTTTCATTGTTTGGATTTATGGATTTTACTGCTTATTTGCTGGTGGGTTGAACTCTGTTAGCTCAGCTGCATTAACTAGAGTTTCATGCTTAACAGCAGTCTAGAACTCTTTTAACTAAATACATAACTTCATACTGAATATGGACAGGAAATTTTTGTTTTTGTACATCCCAGATATTTTAAGCAAACATAAATAAATAGATTCCAAAGATTATTTAATGTTATGAGCTTTGGGCTTAAAATATAGGAAGAAGAAGAAATATATATATATATGTATTTGTGTATCCTTGTAGATCTTAGAGGGCAGTTTACCAGAAAAAAACTGTATTATGATACTAATGTGGGAAATATCATAATCCCTAAGAGAGAATCTGAATCTTTTGGAAGGATTTTTTCCCTGAGTCTCAATTTCCTTTTAGTATTTATAAGCCCCCTGATTTGGGAGACTACATAATAGTAAAAAAAATGGTGGTCTTCTTTGTACCTGGATGTGTTAATTTAGAAGGTCTTTGCTACACTTCAATGCAAAAATGAGAAAAGTAAAATGCAGGACTGCATCAAGATGATCCCGTCTCCAATATAGTTGGTCATATCTGTTTGAGAAATCTGCATGAGTTAAACCTCTACCAAGCGTTAAAAGTGAAATTCTGAGAAAGAATCGCAAGAGTGAAAGAACTGGTCCATCTTTTTAAAGAAAAAAAATTAAGCCATTGCAATAGGAATATATATAAGGTTTATAATGACATCAGGCTGTGGAACTGTAGATCAAATACTCATGGTTTTGCTTTTTACCCTTTGGGGTCATTTCTCTGATAAATAATTCAGAGACTGCAATGGCGAATAGTTTGCATACTGACAAGATTAAAAAGAATGCTTTGTCTGGGTTAAATTTACAATCTGAAACCTTCCCTTAAAATGTCAGGAAGGTAATTAATTTAAGATGGTTGGCCAAGCAAAATTCTCCTGACCCTCTCAAAATAATTTCATTTCTAAGGCTGAGGGAGGATGCATTTATCTTGGTGAAGCTTTGGTTCTATTTTCTTTGCTTTTATCCCCTTATTTAATTTGTATTAACATGTTCCTCATAGTCTTTCTGAGTAAAAATTAGTTCTACAATCTTTTTTGCAGAATGCCACCCCTCTTTCACCCTCCCACACATAAAGCAAATAGGGGCAACAAATTACCACTGAACAGGGACTGAAATATCAGCCAGACCTTTTGACTTGAAGAGAAGACAAGTATTTTCCAGTGAGACTACCTCTTCCCCTGCCTGCATGTTTAGACAAGCATTTCCGAAGAGCAGCAGGACATGCATAAATTCAACAGTACAACAATTCAGTTTGGGCAGAGCAAAAGCTTTTGGTCCCATACCAGCACAGTAGCAATTACTCTTATGAAAGGGCCTAAATGCACTACAATCAGCAGGATTTTTTACATCTGCTCTTCAAGTCATGTTTACTAGTGTAAAAATGTTTTTGTAGTTGTGGCACCTCAGTTAATCCCTGCAGGGCAGTATGAATTTGATTAAACAATAGAGCATTATTTAGAGACTTCTGGCAATTTCACTATGGTGGTTGCTTTAGGAAAGAAAGTCATTTTTATTTTCAGTTCCCACTTGTTTGAACCTGGGATGTTTTGTATGTTAGAATAACTAAAAATACTTTGTGTTATTCAGATGTGCCTGTTGTCAGAATGTTGACACCTCACATTCCATCTTGCCTTTGAATGGAAGGCTTGAGATGTTTAAATCAACCTGCCACAGATTTCATTGGGACTGAAATTGTGCAATGCACAGAAATAGATAACATCACAAAGGTGAGCAGTGAATAATGCCTTCTAAAATCTGTCATTGTTTGCTCAAAATTTCACACAAAGAACAGTAAACCTGAGAAAGATGCATTCCAAAAAATATGTATACTGTACATGGGTAAATTGTACACAGAAAAGGGATTGTCTGTTTCTTAAAATTGACTTTGTAATGACTATGGGCAGAGTACAATATTAAAAACAGTAGAAAACAATAATAAGAAAGAACAATAAATGTCCAGACAGAATAATAAACTACAAAGTCAAACACAAAACATTTCCATTAGAGGTCTGTTATATATCCTAGCTCTGAGAAAAGACATAAATTTTATGCTTGTTTAAATGTAGGCAGGATAGGGACTGTATGGATCTTCATCAAGAACGGAAAAGTCCATTTTAAAACATATACTGAGGGAAATTTTGATTGAACCTACAGCATAGGTCTCATCTTCCTCAGTGCACACAGGCCTCACAACAATATCAAGGTAGTGCCTCATTAAGTGTATTATTATTATTATGGATCATCGCATAGTCAGCAAAATGTTTAGACTGGATTTGGCATTTTTATCCATCTATTGAGGCCTTCCCAACCACCTGGGATAGGAAGATGTTGTTGTTTGATAGTAATAAAGATATTTTTGCAAGATATAAGCTTGTTCCAAGTAAAACTGCCTTTTGCAGTTATTATTATAGAGTGCTTTGTTTCAATTTGTATTGAATTTATATTCTCATGGCATCAGTATTCTGTTTTAAATTTTATAATAACATCTTGTCAGAACTGAAGACTTGAAAAGCAAGCTAACACTTGACATTGAGCAAAGCAAGTCAGTTGCTTTTAGTTTTATACTTTGTGAAACATTCATAATTCATAGATAGGGATATCCAAAAACATTTCCTAGAATTGTCCCAAAATTCTATCATCTTCTGTCATGATAAAAAAAGTACAGTATTGCCAATATGATTAAAGTCCTTTGGAATAGAAGAAAACGCATCAGTTGACACCCCAGTTCACTTCACGGTCTTGCCATATAGCAGCTAGAATGAAGGGAAATGTTGACAGCTGATTTAACAGAGTTTACCCCAAAGTAGGATATGTTTTTACTGCTAGCGATATCAGAAAGCTTGGTCCTTGCTGCTTCTCTCCACTTTACATTTTATTTAGAAGATTAGAAACACTAAAAAAAGCAAAAAGGGTTCAATCTTCTAAAATGTCTTGACAAATACATTGGAAGAAAATCAAATGGAGAGGAATAAGAGCATTCTGTTTAGCACATAAATAGGCAAGGTACTGAGAAAGAAATTATTTGGAAATCTCTATCACTCAGGAAGTAGGGACGCGGTGGCTCAGTGGGTTAAGACACTGAGCTTGTTGACCAGAAGGTCGGCAGTTTGGCGGGTCAAATCCCGAGTGCCGCGTAACAGAGTGAGCGCCTGTTACTCGTCCCAGCTTCTGCCAACCTAGCAGTTCGAAAGCACGTAAAAATGCAAGTAGAAAAATAGGGACCGCTACGGTGGGAAGGTAACAGCGCTCCGTGCGCCTTTGGCGTCTAGTCATGCCGGCCACATGACCACGGAGACGTCCTCGGACAAGCGCTGGACAAGCGCTGGCTCTTTGGCTTTGAAACGGAGATGAGCACCGGCCCCTAGAGTCGGAAACGACTAGCACTCATGTGCGGGGGAACCTTTACCTTTACCTTATCACTCAGGACACTCTATACAAGTTTATCTCATTGTGGAGAAAGACTTTCAGATGTTATTCTGTAGATATACTTTTCTTATCATTTTTTTTGCCTTTTAATAGCCTCTATAATCTCCATCATTGATATTTTTCCATTTAGAGGGTTTCCGGTGACCTCGCTGCAAGACGGGTGCTGGGGAATGAAGCTCCGTTCCCCAAGCCTGATTTCTACCAGTTGGGGAATCCACATATAGTTCAGGAGGGAGGGGTAAGGGAAAAAGCCCCCACCCCCAGAGCTTGGGGATTTCTTGCTTTTGAAAGCTTTTTCCCAGAACCAGCCCCTAGTCTCATATAGACTAGGGAAAACTTTTTCTAAATATTCAGCATAATTCTATGCATAAACCTGAGAGTTACAAATTATTATAATAAATCCCTGACATTTTTACTTACTGAGGAAAAGATTTCTCTTCGGATGTAGCCATAAATGTTCTTTGTAGCTGCACTTAACAGCATGCCATAATTGGTCCATTTTATCACCATCAGGATGAAATGACCTTGTGGAAGAAATGATCTTATAGATCCAAGAAATACAGAGTTGATCTTACTTTAGAGTTTGTAGAATTTCAGAAATGAAATAATCCCTCACTCCCTACAATTTATGTACTACTAAAATTTTCATGTCTGTAATCTTTAAATGGGCAAATAATGCACCAATTTTTGAACCAGGGCATCAGGATACTTTAAATGGGCTAATTCAGGGGTGTCAAACTGCTGGCTATGGGCCAGCTTCATCATACCGAAGCCATGCCCACCCCATTGCTGGCAATGCAAAAAGATTGCAATACATCGCGACACATCATGTGATGTGGTGAGTTTGACACCTGTGGGCTAACTTTACAGAATGTGTCCAAAACTCAGGAAGCTATGACTTTTGTGGAATTGAAATTTGGTAAATTTCATAAAGCATTTTATGATACAATTTTTATACTGTTCCCTATCTAACAAAATGAAATTCAATGTAGAGAAAAGTAAAGGCTTACACTTAGGCAAGAAAAACCAAAAGTACACATATAGATTGGGTGAAACCAGGCTTAATAGCAGTAACTGTGAGAGGGATTGTCAGGTCTCCAAAGAAATACATTGTTTCTCTATGCCTGTTCCTGAGTCTGTAAACCTCCTTTGGGGCCTACCATTCTGTTGAGATGGGGTATGCCTTGGGGATGCTTTGCCCTGTCTTGCTATTATGCCCTTCCCACAGGAGAAGGAATGTATCATCCTTATCTAAGAGATGGTTGTGCTTGGAGCCAGAAGGAAACAAAAGCAAGAGAGACCTTGAAAAACCACGCCTAAGAAGCCAGTTATCAAAACACTATGCCACCTATGGATTGACTGGAATTCAAATAAACACCAGGACCCTGGAGGAGGAGTATTGAATATTGCTTTTATCATACGGTTTTTTGAGTATTTCTTCAGGCCTCCACTTGTTTTTCCTGCTGTCACTAGCCCTTAATAAAAGTTCCTTTTGAGACAATGCCTTTTTCAAGAATTCTGCTTTCTTCGGTGGCTTAGCTGAGGTAGGTCCTTACAGGGATCTTGAAGTCTCAGTGAACAGTCAATTAAATATGAGCCAACAGTGTGCAGCAGCCGCCAAAAAAGCCAATGCAATCCTAAATTGCATTAACAGAAGGATTCAATCAAGATCATGTGACTAATAAAGCTTTAGTAAGAACACACCAAAATATTGCAACCAATTTTGGTCTCCACACTATAAAAAAGATATTGAGACTCTAGAAAAATACAAAAAATAGCAACAAAGAAGATTAGGGAATTGGAAGCTAAAACATATGAAGAACGGTTATAGGAATTGGACATGGCTAGTGTACTGAAGAGAAGGACAGGGGAAGACGCAATAGCAGTGTTCCAATATTTGAGGGGCTGTCACAGAGAGGAGGGGATCAACTTATTTTCCAAAGCACCTGAAGGTCAGACAGGGAATAACAGGTGGAAACTAATCAAGGAGAGATTCAACCTAGAAATAAGGAGAAATTTTCTGACAGTGAGAACAATCAACCAATGGAACAGATTGCCTTCTAAAGTTATTGGAGCTTCATCACTGGAAGCTTTCAAGAAGAGACTAGACTGCCATCTATCAGAAATGGTGTAGGGTCTCCTGCTTGGGTGGAGGGTTGGACTAGATGACCTACAAGGTACCTTCCAACTCTGTTATTCTGTTCTGTTCTGTTCTATTCATAGATAATAAATAATGTTTTTTTTAAAAAAAACTGCATTTCTGGGAGACATACTATTAACCATATTGGAGAGATATAAGTATACATATAAATACCACTTGAATCCTCCCCAGCCTTATCTGACTACCACCAAAATTTTAATCTTGAACATTTGAATGCAGGAATAAACAGACAATTCTTTGAATTTACCCACAGACTTCTTGCAATCAAATTCTAATGAAGCAGACATCCTGGTTGACACAATAACCAAACATTTTCACAGAAGACGGAGAAGACTTTCATATTCAAAAAAAGATTCTGTAGGCATCTGGGCACACTAGAATACTGGGGGCAAGGCCATCTACTTTCAGAACCAAATTATTGGGTGGGGTGTGTTTCTTTATTCTGTCTTCCTGCAGATTCTGCCATACTCCTGGTGGGAGGGGGGAAGCGATGGGTACTAAAATGTATCTTCTCCATTTTGCTATAGTTGCTACAATGTATTCTCTCCACTTTCCTCTATCTGCCTGCTCTTTGATCCATTTCCCTTACAGCCAGCCTGGGGTGAGAGTGGAATGTGTCACCAGCCACAACAGGCACAAACACCTAACAGCCTAATAACCTTGGGAATGGTATCTTATCAACCTTGTTCCCATGGTGGGTTCACACTTGGAGATTTGGCCCGTTTGAACTGACAGGATGGACTATTGGGGTGGGGTTTGCCAGATGCTCCTTTAATCTATATAAGGGGATGCTTGTCTACTTGGACAACATCATAATATTCATGGAGACCAAGGAAGAACATGTCTACCTGGTCAGAGTGGTGCTAAATAAGTTATGAGCTCCCCGCTTGTATGCTAAATTGTCCAAATGTGAATTCCACAGGGAAAACATTGATTACTTAGGATACCTTATATCCACAAATGGTATAGAAATGGATCCTGAGAAAGTCTGAGCAGTGTTGGAATGGGCTCCACCCTGCACCCGGAAACAGCTACAAAGTTTCCATGGGTTTGCTAACTTTTATCGTTAATTCATCCCCTCTTTTGCTCAAATTGCATTACCCATCATGAGTTTGTTAAAAAATCAAGGGGGAAAGGACACTGAAGCCCAGCCAGCCACTGAAATGGACTATGGAGTGCCAAGCCACTTTTGAGAAACTAAAAAGACTATTTTCAAGAGAGCCAATTTTGAAACACCCAGACACCGAAAAGCCTTTCATCATTCAGGCAGATGCCAATGATGTGGCAGTGGGCATGTATTGCTCCAGGAGAATAACAAAGGGAAGTTACAGCCTTGTCCATACACATTGAGAAAACTCACAAATTGAACAGAGATGGGCAATGTGGGAGAAGAAAGCTTATGCCATCCGTTGGGCTCTCCTGACCTGGCGGCATTTCCTGGAAGGGAACAAAATCCCCTTCCAAGTATAGTCTGGTCATAAGAACTTAGAGGCTTTGAAAACACCCAGGAAATTGTCCCCCAAACAGGCAAGGTGGTCCCAGCACTTCCATAATTTCAATTTCAGCATTAAACACTTATCGGGGAAAAAAAACCTCCTAGCAGATGCCCTGTCATGACTACTAAAATACAATTGTACTCTTTAAATGCCGAAGATAATGTTAATTTCATTGTTCTGGTCCATATTGTCTGCCATTCCTCTAGTTGGATCGACCTCCCTATATTTCTCCCCAGGCTATCATTGTATCTTTCACAATCTCATCATCTATGTATCTGGCTAGGAGGAGATTGTACATTCGAGAAATAAATTTTAGTCCGGGGCCTTCCAAAGTTTTATCAAAGGGTTGACTAGTTTGAGAGATGCCATATTCCTGTTTATCTTTAGAAAACCTGGTTTGAATTTGAATATATGACCACCAATCTAAATCTATACCTTGTATCTGCAAATGTTCTCTAGATTTCAAGTTCCCTTCTTCATCTATCAAAATCTTGTAGGACCAGTTTCTTTTCAGATTGTGAACAGTCGGCTGGGTTATTATCTCCAGTGGGACCACCCATTTGGGAATCTTGGTATACATTCGTTTTTTAACTTTTTGCCAAATTCTGATCAAAATTCTCCTAATGTAGTGGTTAGTAAAGTACTTGGATAGAGTTTGTTGATATGACCATAAGGTTGAATGCCAACCTTGGTTAAGATCAAAGCCTTCAATAGTTAATATACGTTTCCTCGACAGGGATACCCAATCTTTAATCCAAAGGAGTGCAGAGGCTTGGTAGTATAACTCCCAGTTTGGAAGTCCCAATCGCCTCCTCGTTTTGTGTTCCTGGAGCATTTTTCCCTTTATTCGTGGTTTTTTACCCTGCCAAACAAATTTCCCTATTGCTTGATCCAATTTCCTAAAAAAATTATTGTTTAGATTTACGGGGGCCATTTGAAATAAAAAGATCCACCGTGGAAGAATATGTGCCTTAATTGCAGCAATTCTGCCCAAAAAAGATAATTGAATATTTTTCCATCTGTCAAGGTTTTGTAGTGTACTGGCAAATAATTTATCATAATTCAATTCTTTAATATTGGAACATTTATTAGTTAATTCAATTCCCAAGTACTTTACTTTTTTAACAAATTTTAATCCCATAATTCTTTCTATTTCTTTTTTCTTTACATCAGTTAAGTTTTTGGACAACATTTTGGTTTTTTCTCTATTAATTTTCAACCCTGCCACCTCACCATATTGTTCTATCTTTTTTACTAAATTTGGCCCAGAGATTAAGGGGTCCTCTAGCACAAACACCAAATCGTCGGCAAAAGCCTGAAGTCTATATTCTTCTCCTCTAATTTTGAGGCCCCTAATAGACTCATCTTGTCTAACTATATCAAGAAGTGGTTCCAGAGCCAAAACAAACAATAATGGAGAAAGAGGACAACCTTGTCTAGTGCCCTTAAAAATTCCAAATTCTCCAGACATCGCTCCATTAAAAAGCAGCCTAGCTGACTGTTCAGAATATATTGTTTGAATTGCACTCATAAATTTAGAGCCAAATTCCATTTCTTTTAATTGATACATAATAAATTTCCAGTTAAGTCTATCAAAGGCTTTTTGTGCATCTACAAATATCATCACCATGGGCCTATCTGAAAATTTCTGGTAGTATTCCAATACATTTAAAATTATTCGCACATTATCATTAAGATGTCTATAGGGTAAAAAGCCATTTTGGTCTTGGTGAATAAAGTGGGAAATAAATATTTTAAGTCTTTCTGCCAAAATAGTCGTGAAAATTTTGTAGTCTACATTCAATAACGAAATTGGTTTGTAATTTTGGATCAACGTCAAATCTGAATCAGGTTTAGGAATTAAGGAGATATGAGCCTCTCTCCAAGATTCGGGCATTTTTGCATCAGTTAAAATGTTATTAAATATATCCCTTAATTGAGTACCTAACAGGTCAATAAATTTCTTATAAAATTCACAAAGTAAGCCATCTGGGCCTGGAGTTTTCCCACCTGTTTGTTTTTTAATAGCTTCCTCAACTTCCTCTATAGTTATTTCCTTATTCAGAAGTTGTCTAAAAGAATCCGAGATTGGATGGGGGCGATAATTCTGAAAATATTGTTCTAATTTACTTTGTGGACATTCCTCCTCACTATAAAGTAGTCTATAAAATTCTTGTGCAATTTTTAGTTTTTGTTCCTTATTTTTTTTTTTTAATTGAAAAGTTTTTCATTACATTTTATCTTTAACATCCCATCCCCCACTCCCTCCCTCCCTTCCCAACCCTATCCCACCCTCTGTTCCTTATTAATCACCAGGTTACCATCCTGATCTTGTAAATAGTCTATCCTTTTTGCTCTTTGTTCCTTTCTTAATCTGTAACTTAACCATTTTCCTGGTTAATTAGCGTGTTCAAAGTACCTCTGTCTACTCCTCTTGATTTTATTTGCCAGCTCTTTTTGATCAATCAAAAGAATCTCATGTTTAATCAAATCTTTTTTTTCTTTATGTTGGGAATTTTGGGGATCTAATTGCAACGCCTCCTCAGTTTTTGATAATTTAGAGAATAACTCAACTCTTTTTAATCTTTCTTGTTTCCAACTGTGAGCCGAATGTTTTATAGCGAGCCCTCTCACTACTGCTTTAGCTGTGTCCCAAATAATTTGCAGAGAGGTATCCTCTCTTTTGTTTTCTGTAAAGAAAAATTCTAACTCCTTTTTGGTACTTTTGAGAAATTCCTCATCTCTCATTAAATCTAATCTCATAGACCACCTCGCCCTTTTTTTGGGAGGTCCTGCCCATTTAACTATTAAAGGGTGATGGTCTGCCCATACATTAGTGTCTATCTCTACCTCTATGATGGTCTCTTT
>JAKJMR010015343.1:8668-26368 GCA_024449315.1 Daboia siamensis | reverse complement strand
GGGGGGGCGAAAGCCCTAATAAGCAGGCATATACATAGAATGAAGGCTACTGCTAAGCTTGTAAGCCGCCCTGAGTCTTCGGAGAAGGGCGGGATATAAATGTAATAAAAATAAAATAAATAAATAAAATATACACTTCAGTGAAGTTTATATGATTTTTGTTTAGCCCATTCTGTAAATCCAATCACTGCAGTTTGTAAACTATTGCTATTATTATTGCTATTAACAATTGTGACTAATTTATCAAAACAATTGGAACAATCCATGTGAACCAATCCTGTGGGTCCCCAAACACTCGTTTGATGCTGCATTTGACTGATAGAACTGTCTTCAGCAATCAAGTACATTGTAGATGTTTTGGCTGCAGTCCCCATCATTCCAGTTATCTTTAGCACAATGTATCTGCTAGGACCTAGGCTGGAGAAGTTTGGATTGGACCAATATTTCTCAGCCTTAGCAACTTTAAGATGTGTGGATTTCATGCTGGCTGGAGAATTCTTGGAATTGAAGTCTACAAATCTATTTGTAGATTTGTGCTATTTGGCTATTTCTTCCATGAATAGGTGAAAGAAAATGTCAATCCTCTTTACCTGAAGGAAGTTCTAATTCCAGGATGTAGCATATTTGTAAGGAGCAGTCAAGATTTGACATGGACCCTACTATTAATATTTTCTTCTTAGGACTATTGCATCTACTAGGCTTCTGCTTTAGCTGCTCTATTGCTGTAAAGGTTGAAGAAAGCTGCTTTAGAAAGCAACAGCTCAATCTGCATTCTGCAGCTGACATCATATTGCAGCAGCATTTCCTGACTAGTCAGCCTAAAGATGGTTGTTTGTCTTGTATAACAACAGCCTCATCTTGGTATCTAGCAATGCAGTTTGGAGAAACAAGCCACAGGTGTTAAAAGTGCTTCCAAATATATTAAAGGAAAACCTCTTCCTCTACCTGCCTTTATGTTATCTTTGCTCGTCATTATCTTTATGGGAAATTCCAGATAGTTAGCAATTAACTCAATCTTGCCAAGGCGTTTCTTATTGAAGATGTGGGAAGGAGAGGCAGATAATTGTTGGAGAATTAAAGCCTTGATACTAGCATGAAGGACACATGCTTTCTGCCACAAAAAACATCTAGCAAAGTTCTGATGAAGCTGGAATCTGGCTTAGGAAAATTCTTAACTCTAATCCACTAATGGGAGGTTTTAAATTTTCACATCACTTCATTTCAGCATGTTCTCCTTATTTGGGGTGAATTACTGATCATGAAAATCTGCTTTACATAGCATGCTTTGTGTCATGTACTTTGTTTGGTTGTGACTTAGTGTGAATTCAGCCAGTTCTGACTTGTAAACCATGATTGTACAAATCTAGTACTGTACATACAATCTATTTTAAGAGTAAATAAGCACTTAAACTTATTGAAATGGATATTCCAAGATATTTTTTTAAAAATTAAATGCAGCATTAATTATAGGGCATTGAACCCTTTGTAAATTGCAATGGTGGTATATTAAAATGGGATTATGAATGCTTTGGACTTGTGGATTCATGTGACACATTTTGTGTCAAATGTGAGGACTTTCAGACAAATGCATTAGTAAATTGGATTTATTAAAGGAAAATAACTAGTTCTGAATTCTGTGTGTCTGCAGAAAAAAAAATCCTTTCTTTAATTATTTGAGCTAACTAAACTTTCTGGTATATCAAGGATTAGTCAGAGCTAAAGTATGCCTCTTGATTAGATGAGATTCTTCTTAGGAGCCTGGTAAAGTGATTAGTCATGTTTTCATCTCAACTCAAACAGAATTATTCTATTCTATAGAAAAATTATAGTGAGTTGCTGAGAAGCAAAATCTAAATGGCACAAATAACTGTGGGCTAGTTCAACCTTGTGTATTCTTGACTCTTAAAACTGCCTCAGTTGAATTGGAAGTCATGAAACTTGAAATACAAAGAAAAGGACCACAAGGACACCAACCAGTCTTTATATATGCGCAGATTTACATACTGTATAAAAATTGTGGTAGTAAGAACAGTAGCAAGTGCCAGGAATATATAGAAGAAAAGGATGGGATCTGTGCTTTGAAGCTTATCAGATAACTGAGAGCCGACAGAGGGATGTTTGCTAAGATCATCTCCAAATTACTGAGGATAGCATTGGAAAAATGGGCAAGCAGCATAAATATGGGTTTTTTTCCTACAGATTTTCAAAGCTGTTTAGGGTCATGTTAGACATATGTTCAACACCATTTGCATTTAAAATGCATATTTTTAAAAAATATAAGAAGCTGTGTGTGAAAATCATTGAAATAGCAGTGATTGGGAAAGGGAACCTCATTTATGTATAGGGAGGAAAGCTTCCATTAATAGTATTATTTTGTGGGATGCAATCAGCATTGTATATTAGATTTCCAGTTTCAGTTCCGAACCTCTCCAGATAGGGCTGTGAAAAGTGTCTGTTGAACCAATGTCAGCCAGTGCAAATATCAGAACTAGAAAAGCCTATGGCTTAGCTCTGCATATAGCCAATTTATTTTTTTATAAAAAATGCGCACTTGAATGCAAAGATGTACTTAACATCCTGCCTTCTTCAGTGTTTAAGCCAGCCCTTACCAAAATCCATCTCTAGCCATCAAGAATACTAGCTAAATGCCAAATCACTACTGATGTGTTATTTAAAGATGCTTACATTTCTGTTGCTTAGGCAGTGGGGTTGAAGTCAGCTTGTTGTAAGACATCCAGCACAGAAAATCAGTTGCCTGGATGTTGCCACATAGTGCTTGTTTACTATATTTTCTGTTTCTTCCTGTTTTTTCTCCCCCCCTCCTGCCACGTACAGCTTACTGCAGGATTAGTTTTCCTCCAGTTGTTGCCAACTGGTGAACAATCACAGTGCTGTGAGGGACATTTTGGTGACCTCATCTCGCAGACATCTCTGCTTGCCACAAGGAAAAAAAATAGGAAAAAAAAATTCTTCTGTGAATATGGAAAGAACTTGTTCATTCAAAAGAATCCATTTTGTCGGAGGGCATCCCAAATGTAGTCGGAGACTGTCATCTAATGCTCTAGTGAACCCAAATCTCAGGAAGACAAGCCAAGAATCCCATTTTTTTCTAAGCCTACAGAAAAGTACTTTTACTCATTCAAGTTCCTGACAAAGTGTCAGAATACATAAATAGTATACAGGTAGTCCTTGAATTGCAACAGTTTATTTAGTGAACATTTGAAGTTACAACGGCATTGAAAAAAGTGATTTATGACTGTTTTTCACACAGCCATTGCAGCATGCCCTTGGTCATGTGATCAATTTTCAGGCACTGGCAACTGACTCATATTTATGACAGTTGCAGATTCTGGGGTCATGTGATCATCTTTTGCAACCTTCTGACAAGCAACCTCAATGGGAAAGCCAGATTCACTTAACAACGGGGTTACTAATTTATCAACTAATGTGATTCACTTAACAACTGTGGTAGGAAAGGTCATAAAATGGGGCAAAATTCACTTAACAAATGTCTTACTTAACAATAGAAATTTTGGGCTCGGTAAGTCAAGGACTACCTGTACCTCAGAAGACAGGACTGTGGAATCAAGTGGTTCTGAAAGATATTCTATGCAGCTAATACTCACTAACAGCCACAGTTGTTACATGAAGTGGTCTCTAAGTGAATCCCTGATGGTGTTTATGATTTTACTTCAGCCTTCTTTTGCTTTACAGATCTGCAAAGGTCATTAAGGTGAGGACTGGTCACAACCATTACTTTTTCATCACTGTTGCAACTACAAATTGTTGCTAAACAAAGGAATTGCTAAATGAGGGCTACATGCACTCACTAGTGCAGGGCTAGGCAACCTTGGCTCTTTTATGACTCCTGGACTTCAGCTCCCAGAATTCCTGAGCCAGCTGGCTCAGTAATTCTGGAAGTTGAAATCCACGAGTCATAAAAGAGCCAAGGCTGGCTCAGGAATTCTGGGAGTTGAAGTCCACAAGTCATAAAAGAGCCAAGGCTGGCTCAGGAATTCTGGGAGTTGAAATCCATGAGTCATAAAAGAGCCAAGGTTGCCTACCCCTGCACTAGGACATTATAACTGAGGAAGGTAGCTTATATTCCTCTCACAGGATGCCAGTGATTTGTTCAAACCTCTCTGGTTAAGAGAGACCCTTCCTTTACCTACGGCCTGAGAGAGAGAGAGAAAGGGGTTAGAAAGTAAACCCCAAACTGGCAATGAGTGCCAGAGACAAAATAAATGTACATATCTTTTGGGGGGCTTGGATCTCACTAATTATATCTTTACCCCTGCCTATATGCCCCCTTAATTATCCCCAAGGAGCTACAGTCTTTGGCTGCAAAAAGATACCCTACCCTACATTGGTAAAGAGTAAAAAAAATCTTAACGATCAACCAGTTACAAAAGAGAAGGGTTTTAATCTCCATGTATTATGATTGGTTTGGTTTGCTTAACTAGAAGCAACCCAAACAAACAACTTCAAGGAACCCTTTTGAGATAAGGAAGGATGTTAAAACATATTATACCTGCTTTTAAAACTTGATTTCAGTTGATCGGAGAAATCTTACTGCCATGCATGTTAGGCCCTTTGGCAAAATTTCTTTTTCATAGCTGCTAATCCCCTAAAGAGTTTACTGTATGACATCCACTTCTTCCCTTTTGTTTCTCAGCAAAATAGTTCGTTGAGAGAGTGATTTGATCAGGGAAAAATGCAGGCAGTTGGGTGGGAGCTGGAAGAGGTCAATGTATGAGTATCTTCTGAAAATATGTAGGGGAGGGGGAGTGAGGAGCCTAATTCTCATGTTCTTCCATGTCTAGGACAAGACAACCGTTCTTTCCCAGCCAACATAACTGTCTGAGAGCTGGTTCAAAATGAGCACAGACGTGATTCAGACTGACTTATCTCAAATAGTGATGCTTCCAAAATATCTCTCTGTCCAATTGGGCACTGCTATAATTAGCAAGAGAGAAAATTTTATCCATTTTTCTCTTTTTGGGGCGGTCAACTGTTGCTGTGAGAATATATGTAGTACATACAGAGATCCTTTCAGATTAAGCTGTCTGAATTCCCCTCAAGGATATTTTCAAAGATACTGCTTCTCTTAAGGAGTGTATAACTTATGGTTGTCTGTATCACCCTTGAGACAAGGGGGTGGGTGGTTATTACCTTGTCAATGAAGGTAGTTTGTACCAGCGGGCAGAAGTGCAGAAGTACGTTGGCAGAGCACATGGCCAGAGACAGGCAAGGCTGTAGTTTTAGATTTCATTGAGCCTCTCACCTGATGTGGAGAAGAGTTGCTTCCAAGAGTATTCAGTTGTGTAGGGTGGCAGACAAATGAGATTTAAATGAAAAGGGAAATGCGTGTGACTTTATGCATGCCGTCCTCCCTGTTAAGCCACACTATATATTATAATTGTGAAGTGGAATTAATGCAGGAATTGTGCTGTACTCAGCCTCTTTCTCAGCTAAGCAACAGCCTTATTTATGGCAGTAACAGGAAATTCAGGGGCCAACTGGAAGGCTTCCAAAGACAACATGTAAACTGTTCTCTCTTTTTTTTTGGGGGGGGGGGGACATGGAAGCATGAAAAGCAGTCCTGTATCAGATTCTCTGATTTTACTTTGAGAAATAATTTCCTTATGTTCCTGAACAAACATTGTAGATAAGCTGCTGCAGTAGCTATGCAAAGCTCTAAGTGCTAGAAACAAATGCTATTTAGGATTTTGCATTGCCAATGCCTGAATTAGGACATACAGGATGCAAAGTTATATTTCAGCCCTCCATGTCAGATCTTTAACATAAATTGAATTCTGTACACTCTCTGGAAGTATATAAAACAACAGCTTGACATATAGATTCCCCTGGAATGATAACAATGGAAGACTAGGATTACATTTCCTTCTGAGGGTGCATAATAAACAAGAAATAATCCTATCTCAATCAGAGTTCTGGTGCAAGAAAAATGAACAGTGTGCTGATGAACTGGTTTCAGATCCAATCCAAATTTTGTGTTTCTGGTAAAAAGAGGAGCCATCCTACCTAGCTGGTGTCTCAGTATCTTGGATTGGAAAAACAGTTGAGTTGGTCTTTATTTTCAGCACAAGGCAGTTAGGAGAATATTGTCCCAATGGATGTACGGTTACGCTTCCCTTTTCTAGACTGTACTTTTTTTTAAGTGGCATTTTTCCCAATAGTTATTTGAAAAGTCTCGGGTCTCTATTCTTAAGTATAAATGTTTTTATTTCTAGGAAATGGAAAAAAACATGGCATCACCTGTCATGATGAAATAAATCAGCCAGTGGGAATGAAGGAGCATATAAAGTCATAAGCATCTTTAACTGCCAGCTGCCACAAAAGAGCAACTAATACTTCTTGTTTGCTATAAATTGTTCCTTTTTTCTATTTCTTCTTTTAAATCCACAGGGAGGAGGAGAGAGAACATGGTAGAGAAATGGGTTCCATTCTCCATCTGCCTTTCCTAGCCTGACATCCTGTAAGTGTGGTAGAACTATCACTCCATGGGAATTCAAACTGGTTTTCAGACTGGAAACACCAGTTTAGGAAGCATTGACATACAGTAGATCACCTGGAAAGAAGGCTAATCTTGTGAATCTGAACCTATCCAGAATGCCAGATAGTTTTACATTGTTTCATTTTGCTCTGATATCTCCTAAGAGGCTGATGGGAGGCCACAAGAGAGCATATACATCTGTTCAAACCTTAACTTCATCTTCATCCTCTTCATCAACATATTCAAAGGAATTAGTGTATCTCTGTCTAACAATGGTTTCTTCATCACTGTCAAACTTGTCATGGTCCTCCTCCTCCTCTTCCTCCTCCTCCTCTTCCCCTCTTTGTCGCCACCCAGTAGAATATTCCTGTTGCTCAGGTGCACCTACTTTCAAGTGCCATGAGTTGGTAATTGGGCTTTCCCGTGCGGTTTGTCTCTTTAGATGATCTTGTGGAGATGGGCTGCAGTAGGTGCTTCCTGCCTCATAATGGCGTGCTAAGAGATGGCCAGCATGGTTGAATCCTCTTGCTTCCATGTTACAGTCACTGTGGTGCCCTTTTTGCCAATCGGTCTCTTTTGGCACTGCCCCTAGTTCAGAACTAGAACTCCTGCTTCTCAA
Organism: Daboia siamensis; assembly: GCA_024449315.1. Taxonomy (NCBI): domain Eukaryota; kingdom Metazoa; phylum Chordata; class Lepidosauria; order Squamata; family Viperidae; genus Daboia; species Daboia siamensis. The sequence continues at coordinate 19,232 of JAKJMR010015343.1, read as the reverse complement.
ACAGGGAGATCCTTCCTCAGACAACTCTATAGAATGAGAATCTCCATTGGCATAGACCAAATGTCCCAAGGGTGATCCAGGCTGAGAGTAATCCAAAAGGCTTGATGCATTTTGGCTTTCTTCACCATTACCATGATGAGATTCTGACTTCCCCAGCAGTGAGCCCTCTGACCAGTTGCTCTTGACGTGAAGGGATGAGTGAGGCTCACTGCTGCTTGGCGTTTTACTTTCTTCCCGGTCTTTCTTTTCCCTGCAGTCAGAGCTGTTGCTTCCTGAGAAGCTGATGACATGAAGAAGTTCGCTCATCAGAGAGGGGCCAAGGTCCAGGCGGAAAGACAGCAAGGAATCTGAACGTTGCAATGTTGACTCAGCAGGATGGGAGCTCTCGGGAGCCTTTTCAGACCGAGGAACCCGTGGAATGGTGCAAAATCCAGATTCTAATCCTGAAAGGCCATGAAATCAACAATGAGAAGAAAAAAAAAATAGAACTACTTCTCTGCATTACCTATTATAGCAGAAGGTGATAATTCTATATTGGTAGAATGTGAAATATGAGGATAGGTCGGTAGTATTTCCCAATTCTAGAGAAACTAGAGATTTTTCACGTACCCTACTCATAACTGCAGCTTTCAAGTTGCAAATCTCTGGACAAAACAATTTGACAGCAAATGGATTAAAATGGGCAAAAAATAAACAAGGAAATGAAAACCCATCATATATATTTGACTGCACCTGGGATTTCTAGGACCAGATTTCAAAATGGTTCTTCCCCCCCACCCTGTCCTTTTCTTTAAGCTCACAAATGGTCTGGGGAGGTGGGGAGGAGCCAAGAGATCAAGGTAGGGAGATGAGTTATTTCCTCCTCTTAGTACTTAGTCAAGATTCCCCTGCAAGAGATCACCATTTCATGAAAAGTCTATTGTAGAGCGAGTGCACCGTGTCAGACTAACATTGATTCACATTTGCCACCTCATGCACATTTATGTTAATAGTGCACAGCTAAAATATGCAAATTAGTCACCGCTCAGGGGATTGTGAGCTGTTTCTAATGAACTGTTCTTGGTGCCGAGAGTAATTTTTCCGTTCCCTGAGTTAACCTAGTAGCCATCCTTCAACAGTGGGCTCCTAGAGCCAGTAAAGGAAATATGTAGAAACAGGTTCAGAATTAGAGCGTTATATTTCTGTGTTTGTTTTCTCATTTTATGGCATATGTCTTGTGTCTATGTGTATTCTATTTCTAGACTAAAACTGAAGACATACCATACTCTTAAAAATTATATAAACCCACAGTGTCCATAATCAGGCATATTGACCTCACCACAACAATAGTTGTGTTATATGCTGGCATCACGCCATTTAACATCAGTTTGTAAATCATGGCCCTTGTGGAACACACGTTGTCATTTGCTGCCCTTCCCCTCTAGAATGTTAGTGCGCCTGATATTACAAAGTGCTAACACATTGGCAAAATGTCATAACACATTGAACCAGAAACTATTAATTATTTATTGTTCATTTTAATTTTAACCCTGTTCAACATGCTGTGCGAGTTCAGATTATCATTCCCGAACAATGGGATTTCTCAAATTTAAAAGGTGCAAAGTAGAGTATTTTGTGAACTTCTGGCCCCTTTATCCTCCTACCCTTAATCAAAATAACTGTATGTCATGTATTGGCAGAAAGAATGAAATGGATACTGTGACAGTTCTTCCATTAAATATAAATAGTGCTGCACTATCTTCACAGAGCAGTCTTTCCAAACCTGGTGCCTTCAAGGCTGTGTAGTATTTATATTGTGGGAAGCATTATGTTTCGAATATCAGTTGCTGGAGAAACAGGTACCAGGAGGAACCAAAGAAGTCTATGAACATCCTATAAAAATCTGGGGTGGCCTCTGTGGGGAAAAGAGGTTGTTGGTATAGACCAGGGGTAGGCAACCTCAGCTCTTCTATGACTCATGGACTTCAACTCCCAGAATTCCTGAGTCAGCATAGCTGACTCAGGAATTCTGGGAGTTGTAGTCCATGAGTCTTAAAAGAGCCGAGGTTGCCTACCCCTGGTATAGACAGATCCAGTTGACTGTCAGGCCCAAACCCAGGGACGACACACTGAAATCCAATCACATTCTTTATTAGCTTATTCCTAATGGACAGAATCTTGCCAAACTAAAGCTAGAACCTGCTACATATATCCTGAGAGATTCTAGGGTGTGCCTACCCTGAACCTCTTCCTCCCTCCTTCCCTCCCCATCCAGCTCAGGACTCTGCAGTCTCTTAATTTGGGCCGCTGATGGAATTTACTGCCTCCTCCCTAAGGGAAGCCCTGTGCTGCTAAAGCTCTTCTCCAGGTGTACATTCCATCACATTGACTCTTAATTTATTTTAAATATTATACCCTGCTTTTTATTTAGAAAGCATAATAAATGATCTTATGATGGTTCAATATGGCTACTTAATTGTCCAAGGCACATTTCAGCCATTCTCATCTCTAAAATAAAGATACCTTAGGTACATAGGCACTGCCTTAGTTAAGATCTTCTGTGAACATCCTCCTGCCTATTGCTCAACGTGTAATTAATTCTAAGAGCAATATGAATTATGCATCAGAGCCAGCCGGCCTCAGCAATGAAATATTGGTCATGCTTATTTAGGGAGCAAATATATAGGGAGCAATGGAACTGCAAGTTTGATTACACTCAGAAGATTGAATGGATAAAAGCAGAAAGAATGGGGAACTAGTTTTCTCTCTAAATGATTGGTTAACCTTATCTTTTCTGCACTTTGCTCATGAAGCTGGAATTTATAGGCGGGATGATAAAGTGTAAAAAGCTGGAAAGGGGAATGGGATTGCAACAACTGCACAATTCACAAAAAAACATCAGAGGGCAGCATTGTCTCATATCTCTTTTGAAGAAAGCCAGGGAAAGAACAAGGTTAGACTGGCAATGTGGTCAAAGATAACTGTGCAGCTGCAGTTGCTCAAATTGACTCTCTTGGTCCCACCTCAGTGAGAATGCTGCAGTTTTCTACTGCAGATGCAGACATCACAGGAGGTAAAGAAAGCAATTGCTAATTAAACAGTGTAAAACCTGAGTGCATTCCATTGTTTTGAGTTGAGATCAGAATTGGGATAGACTTCTTCCTATGTTGATTAGGTGGATGCATAGAGGATTGTCTGAAAATATCTAAGCAATGGTTTAGCATTTGACACTGGAGAAGATCTGTTCTATTTCATTCTGGTTTCCTCTCATGATCCAAATCAAATTCCTTCCTTTACGTACAGATTCCTTTTTTTCCCCTATCAGCTGCTTGCTTGGCATTCTGTACTGAATACAGATTCCCTTGGTAGACACAGGCCATGTTTGCAGCATTAATGAAAAGTATCTTCCCAAAGTCTTACATATATATCTTCTCAAACCTAGCAAAATAGCACAGATTTATAACCTGATTCTAGGTATGTTTCCACTGATGCATGTCTCATTGCATTTGCTCATTAAGGTTTAACTTCCAAAACAAGTGTACAGAAAAATAATGCTTTTGATGATGATTTTTCTCCACTGCCCTATATAACTCTTCTTTTGACATATTTACCAATTCTCCAAATAGACACATGTCATTGCATGTATTAGTATAGGCCCAGAGTTAGTTCTATGTTTACAGCAATGAAATGTCCGACTTCTATGAGCACAATGTCAAAGTTATGATCTATTTATTGGTTTAAGGTATTTTATTGTTACACCAATTTCAGCCATAATGGATTCCAATGGTTCATGTACAATCAGTGATGAACAAACCATCTCATTTGAGACAAGCTAATCAAATACATTTTACAGCATTACAGCCATAAGCCTGGAGTAGACATCTGAGTCACTGCATGTCAGGTAACATACTGTATGCATCTGTCCGGAGATTGTTGCATACTGTAGCTGTTGCATTTTTATTTCTGAATTTTAATGTTCCAGCTGGAGGGCACTCAAACAACAAAGCCAAGAGGGAGTTGGATTAATCAATCAGAATGCAGGATGCACATCTCAACCTGATTCTAGGTATGTAGTTGAGATTTGGAAGGTGTGCACATCAGTCTGTCTACAACCATCTGCAACCTACGCTTATTCATCAACCCCTTTGCAGCATAGGTATGCGTTGATGCCTACGTACAGTTGCAGACAAGTCTAAAAAGCTAAAGGCATGTGATGTGTGTTTTTATAAGTGGAAAGATCACATCTTCTGTTTTGCTCCTATCTCTCTGTTTACATCCAGCATAATGTGAAGTGGCGTATACACAGAGAAATGTCTGGATTATAAAGTACATATGCTGGTTGTAACCATGTATTTCTCTGTATGATAGCGGGAAGGCTGTTCTTTTCCAGGGATTCTGACTTCCTGATGTAGAATTTGTACACGTGTAGGCATTTCTTATGTCATTCTATGTTTCAATTTATTCTGATTATTGCAACGTATGCAAAATTCTTATCTGCTGGTTATTTAGAGCTTGGCAACAGATTTTTATATTCTGTTCACTTTTAAAATTTAAGGTTATGTTGCCACCTTATAGCCTCACAGAAGCAGATCTTATTGCTCTGAAGTATTCCTGTTCTATTTTTTTTATTAAATTAACTCTTCCAAAGTTTATTTTGCTTATGTACCAAAATGCAGTTTACTCAACTGCAGATGGTAACATTTTGATTTAGAATAAGCAATATAGTAATAGATAAAAATAAAAGTTATTAGCAAATAGATAAGCAAGGATATTGCAGATATATTAAACCTTAAGAAATAATTGGCATATGAAACCATCTGTACTAATGTTTATTCTGCAGCAAAAGATTGCTCTAACAATAACATTATTTTTGCAATTTTTAGACTCTTCATAATATACTTGCTTCATTTTGGTTGCACTTGCCAATCTCACGCATATTTGCAATTGACGATTACTCCACCCCTTCCCTTTCCTTTCCATTTATAACCACACTTCCCATTTCTAATCTCCTGCTGTCTATGGATTGCTGGGTAAACCAGAAAATACATGTAGCTATTTCTGGCCTTATCGTTATCATTCCAGGAAAATGCCAAGTGCATTCTGGTAACATATGACTTAGTAGAATTGGTGTAGACTTGAAAATATGTACCAGAAGAACCATCGGGCAAAAAAATTGATGAAACTTTAAAGCACTCTCAGCTGCCTTTTGGCACTTGGCTGAAAGGCCAGAACAAAGGACAATCTGAAAGCTATGAGTCACATTATGATTTCCTGCCAGAAACCCTCCATTTTCAGTCTTTTATACTTTTTTTTAAAAAAAATATATACTTACAGAAATTTCTTGTTGCAAAGCCTCTGAAAAACTATTAAAAGATGTCATTTGAATATGTACTAGGACAATGCTACGACTTAAGAGCCAGTACATGTTATTCAGAATAATGATTTGGTAATCGCATATTGCGCAACTGTTTTCAAGAAAAGAATGGGTGACCAAGAAAAGAAAATTACTAGAGAAGAGAATCATAGACACTGTAATGTAAGATAATGTGTGATAGACTTCCCTTAAACACATACTACAGTATGGCACTGATCAATCCAAAATAGACTTCTAAAAATATTACTGAAATGTCTATTTGAGTCTGCTTATGAAATGTTTTTGCTGGCAAGGGAATTCTGGGAGTTCAAGTCCACCCATGTTAAAGTTGTCAAAATTGAGAAACATTGAACTAAGTAAACGAAAGCACAGAAAGAATTAATATCTAAAACAACATAACCTATTTAACTCAAATGAATTACTCCAGAAGCCACCTACCATAGTCAGAGAAGCTTGTTGGGGGTTTCTTGAAGGCAAATGCTGTACCAAGATCATCAGTCTCATAGTGAGTCTGATTGAGCTGAGGCAATGACACAGCGTTCTTGATGATGGGTGAGATGGCAGGAGGAGCAGATGAGCCCTGATCCTTGTTTCGGCTTCCCCGGTTTCTTAGCGGGCTCCTTCTCACATGCCACAGTGTCCGAGCAAAGAAATTGTGGGGTTTGACTTCCTCTCCACCATGGTCCCTAAGGAAAGAAGTGTCTCCAAAGGCATCACCACCACGTCCCACATGCATGGTGTGACGAAAGTCCCCCAGTGGTGGGCTGATCATGTCCGGGGTCAACTCTGTTTTGAATCGACGTTTGCTGTGTGAACCAGACACCCAGCCAATCACGGGTAGCTTTCCAAGACTCATTTCCTAGCCAGTTGGCAAAAACCTGACCCAGAAATTCAATGTGTCCTTCAGAAAAGGTTGATGATAATCTGGAAGTATGCGGGTATGACTTAAGGATGGACTCACACACCTGCACCCCCCATTGCTTATGTTTTCTTTCACTGTTCTTCTTTCTTCTATACTATTTAACAAAGAATAAAAAATAGGCCTGTTGCCAAACTTCTGGGTTTCTTCTGTTGTCTAATTTGCACTGTTCTCTTCAGTCCAATTTGATAGTCACCCTCCACAGTTTTCATGTAGCTATTTATCTGATTTGCTTCTTAGAGGTCTGGATGAACATAGGGAATCCCGGTCTCTCTTTTTGAACAGCAATGGTCATTAAAACAGTGTTTGCACTTGTCTGATTCAATGTGTGCAAAGCTGGAAAATCAATATTATTGAGCTGATTCGTCTTCCATCATCTCTCTTTCTCAATTTCTTTTGAAAAAACCAGAGAAACCATGGGGCAGCAAGTAAGAAGGGTCACAGAAGGAGTCTCACATCTCATATCATGAGCCTGGATTGTTGCCATAGAGCATCCTATAGAAGATAAAAGAGACAAAGTAATAGTTGAAGTTCCAAAACTAATTTAAAATGATGCATTTGAAAGTGAAGATTGCCCATGTGTGCCAGTAACCAGTCTGTGATGAAAGTACAATGCACAAGGATAGGTAGAGGAAAAGTTACATGGTACATTAAGCAGATTCCTTCTGGAGTCCACCACCAGGTGGCACAGATGGTTTTCTGTCTGCAAAACTTATATTTGCATTTCACACACAGTGCTGTTGATCAAACAATTCTAGAGAGATTACATATTAATAGATGAAATGACTTTCTCCTTTGCTTCCTGTGTAATGTTGGCTGGAATTATAGTTAGGTTGAAATAGAGCTTGATGGCAGAGTTTCTTGCAGTACACTATTTTCCTATGTCTGTACCCTCCAGTTCTGAGGCAAATGATTGGCAGTGGATGCATCATCTTGCAAGAATTTCCCAACTCTTTTTCTGCAGAGCCTCAGATCCTTATTACATTCTGTTCTAGCTGTATGTGACTTAAAAGAATCCTTCCCTAACATGGGGTTCTGGGGCAAAGTAAAATAGCTAAGATACCTTCAAGTCAACTTTTGATGCCTTACAGACATATCCATGCAGTTTTCTTACCAAACAGTTGGGGTTTTTTTTTCCTCCCAGGATACTCCAAATGTATATTTTCAACTGGTGCAAAGTATGGCAATGCGGGCAATTCTTGGGGTCTCTAGAAGGATCCATGTTACACCACTGTTCAGTGAGCTGCACTGGCTGCTGGTCTACTTCTGGGTGAAATTCAAGATCTTGGTTATTTCCTTTAAAGGCCTCCATGGTCTGGGTCCAGGTTACTTGAGGAACTATCTCACCTCACTGGAACGCACCCTCCCTATCTGCACCAGCAGAGGAGGCATGCTATGAGCCCTGTCAGTCAAGAATTCTGGCTGGCGGGGTCCAGGAAAAGGGCCTTCTCTACCCGGGTTCCTGTCCTTTGGAACATCTTAGCCCCTGAGGTGAGATTGGCTCCCACCCTTCTGATCTTCTGCAAGAGCTTGAAGACCTGGCTCTGTCAGAGGACTTGGAGCCCAAATGGAGGAGCAGTAGTTGAATTAAGAGGCAATCCCAACTCCCCACCCCCGAGCATCCTGTTCCCTCCTCCCCATCTTTTAACTACAATTTTATCTTTATTGGAATTTTTATTTTTATAGATATTTGTTAGGATTTAATGGTTTAATGCTGGAAGCTACCCAGAGTCATTTCATTAAGAGATGGGTGTCAAATACATTCACTAAATAAATAAATAATAAAATAATATTTTAAAATTTCTTGGTCTTCCCCCAAATCCTGAGTTTTCCTAGTTGTCTTTCATTCCAGTACAAACCATCTCTGACCATGTTTAACTTCTGAGCCCAGCCAAGGTTGACCAGTACTGCCACCTGCCATTGCCCTCAATAGTACAGTCACCATGGCGCTATTTGCCATTATTAGCCAAATATTATAAAAGTTGTAATTAAATACATCCAAGGCCATATGATTGAGGAAAGCACACATCTTCTTTCCTGTTCCTGATTTCAGTAATGAAGATGCCCTGGTTAGATGTGCTTATAGTTAATCCAATCCTTTCCATCAGTTAGGATTTTGTGACCATATTCAATGTTTCCATAAGTGTAATTGCTTGCTGGATTATTGGAATTATAACGTCACATCTGGAGACCATCAGGATAGGAAAGCTATTTTACAAACTAATGCTTTGAACATGGAAACAATTCTGCACAGATACTGCTTTGGTGAACCAGAGTCTACACAATACTACACATTGACTGGCATGTACTTGAACCCACATACATCTGTTTTTGCTCAATATCCAACATTTTAAAGTTCCAGATATTTGAAATATTACTAGCATTTGCACATTATTAATGTACTAGCTTAATGAAATGCTTCTTTATACACTTTTCTCAGTGGAACGTATTGTCTCCCCCATTGTGCTGACTTAACCATATCCAGAAACCAATTCAAATGTCTCCTTTGTTTCCTATGTTGTGGCTCACCTTGGAAAGCCAGAAAGGCGGAGCAGGAGTAGCTACTGAATCACTAAGTGGTGTTCCAGCTCCGTCTTTCCTTTTTTTTTTGGCTCTGTTTGTTCATTCAGAGTTACTCTTATCTACTAGGTTTGGAAGCTGGCAAATATTAAAAAAACAAAAACTGAGTAACTTCAGCTGGAATTTATGGCACATACTAACTGCTTTTTAAGAGGAATGCGTTTGGGTTGCAAAGAAGCAGTTCAGTGTTTAACAACCTGCAATCTTAGCCTATACACAGAAACACATGGTCACCTATACTGATGGAAACATGCTTATCAGAACATAATAAAAGGATGGCATACATATAGGTGATAGGAATTATTGGGACTGGGGAATCTTGCTGGATTTTATTCCCATACATATTTGCTTGTGCGCTCTGTGACCCAATGTCATCCTTATGAGACAGAGCAGAACAGGAACTGACTCACAGGAAAGTTAAAGCTATACTTTATTGAGATAATCTATACTAATAGAACCTTGCAAGCATGCCTGTGTTTTCCCTACCCCAGGTGTAGGCAACCTTGGCTCTTTTATGACTCATGGACTTCAACTCCCAGAATTCCTGAGCCAGCCCTACCCTCTCACTTATACTCCAGGAAGACAAGGGGATAACAATCTGAGTCTTTTTCTAATACTCTCCCAGCTCTGGGCATAACACATGCTTTTGTACCTGTTGTTCTAAATGTTTGGATGCCTTCTCCAAGTTATGACCATGGTTCCCTACACCCAATCAAGTAACACATTTTTGCAGGACATCTCACAAAGAGGGAGATGTAGGTAGCACCCTTCGTGTCTCTTGTCAGTAATGATGTCCCAGCTCCTTCTTTCTTCTGATGAGTATAAGAAAAACAACAAGGCTAAATATATGAACCTCTAGAATGCTGGAAAGTACCAATCTAGTATACAAATCAGAAAAACCTGTTCTAGCTGGACCCTGCTTAACAGTGTAATAGAGGTTAAAATTTGCCCATGCTAATGAGAAAGGATATGATTTTTTGTTCTTCTTTAAGCAATTCATGAGAATTGTGGCTTTTATCCATCTCCATCTCAGTTACTCTCCATCACCCTCCTTTCACTGAGGCCTAGCATATCTCACTAATATCATCATGAAAATGCTGACAGGGGATAGGGTGGACAAGAAGGAGATAAAAGAGCAGAGGAAGGTATTTGTATGTGGAATCTGCTCAAAAGCTGTGACAGGCCAAGCAGAAGATTGTTTTCTATTTCTCAACATGACTCCTATTTAACAAACACAACTTTCACAAACACAAAAGTGTTGCTTTCTTTTGGATTTGCTGTCCCATTGCCAGCAGCCACCTCAGCCTGCTCTTGCTAAAGAACTTTGGTTTCTTCCAAAAGCCACAACTTTATGCGCCTCCTTATCATCCATCTTTGGTTTTACTCCTCCTTTCCCTTTTTCTGCCAACCAGCCTAAGTTACTATTGCAAGGACTGTCCCAACCTCTGCTGCCCTGGAGCAATATAATCAACAAAAGTTCTTCCTATTCCTTTGAATTCATCAGGAATCCAAAATCTAGTTATTCTTTTAAGGAAAGTTTATGTACAGCTACTGATAAGCAATGGCTGCATTGGCATATGTCTGTCTGTCTATCCATCCATCTTTTAATTTAATCAATTGATTTGATTTAGGTGCCGGCTGACTCCAGAATTAACCTTCCTTCCTTCCTTCCTTCCTTCCTTCCTTCCTTCCTTCCTTCCTTCCTTCCTTCC
>JAKJMR010015337.1:2842-21470 GCA_024449315.1 Daboia siamensis | reverse complement strand
CTGCCTTCTTCCAGTCCCAACTCTTGTTAGATTTGGGATGCTTGTCAACCAACCCTCCCACTTATACAAAATCTTTGTCTTTCCCTCCACCACACCTGGAGAATTTATTATTCTTCCAAGGTTATAATCACTAGTGCCTTATATCTTAGCAATGCTATATTTTGTTGCTAACACAATATGAAACCTATTACACTAACACTTCTAAAACACAATAATCAATATTAATCAATTTCAAGTGTTTATATTCCATACAGTCCTAATTTATCTATATAAGAACATGTAACAATAATATAACCATTAAATTACCTTAATATTGTAACCAATATTCAGTTCTTTAGCAATAAAGACCAGGTTTTACAGTCAATTCAGTTATAAATATTATTATATTCAACAAGGAGACAAGTAAATAAATTTTCTCACCCTCCTTGGGCATTCAACCTTTTGTTCCTAGTTAGCCTCCTCCAATTCAATCATACAATAGGTTATGTTCATTTAATTCTTATTGGTCTAAGCTCTCAAATCAATTACAATTTATCCCTTTTGTTTTAGAAACTTTTTAAAGCAATTAATTCACTTCTTGAATTATTAGTATCACTCTTCCCTCATTTAATGCTAATTGTTCGTCAGTTCTTATTCAAGAAGTCTGCTCTCTCAGCTCAGTACACACTGTCACTCTTCAAGTTTATTTTGTTTTTTGTTAAACTTCTTCTTGGCTTTGCTGCAAGAGCCAGAAAGAGAAACCACCCTTGGTCACCAGTCCTTACAGCCTGTGAGTCTGTTACTTTAAGGTCAGATCTCTTTTGCCCCGTCTCCTTTTCACCGCTATCTGACAGGGGAGTCCCCTTTCGCTCTGGGGCTTCTCCTCTTTTCTTCTCTTCTTTGAAATTTTCCCGAATGATTTCACTATCCGGAACACTTACAAGAGTTTGCTGAGTGTTTCCTCCGCCAGGTTAGTTGAATCACTGTCCTGCTGAATCACCGCTATTTCTGACAGCTGTAATTTCTTCATGGCCGCCATAATGGGCCATCTCCTTCACCCGGCTATCTCCTAGGCTTTCCTGCCTTCTGCATCTCGGACCGCCATCCTGAGCCATTCAGCTGGGCACCTCCACTTCTGATCTCCCTCCGAGAGATCTGGGGCTTTTAAAAAAACCCACAGGGAACAGAGAAAAAGCTGTGAGATCGGCACGCTCATTCGGAGCAGCATCTCAGCACAGCCATTCCGTTTGACAGCTGGCTCCGCCTCCACTTTTGTTTTTAAATGTACATTTAATAAAATTTTCTAAAAAAAAAAAGAATCCTAGAAGGGCACACCTGGACTCAGGTCAGGATACGTGACGCGGGAAATAGCCTCAAACAGGAACAGAAAATAACTCCAAACAATAGAGTCTAGGGGGTATAAAAATCCACTACCCACATGTGCTCAGTCCTTTTCTCCTGGATCCATCTTTCTGTCTGGCTTTTCTCTACAAAAAACTGTAACCTTCTTCCTAAAGCAGCATCCATGTTGTTCATCCCCGGCTTGGATGGAACCATGATGAAGACTTTTCTTCCTACAAAAACAAATGTATTCTTATCTGGAGGATACAAGTGTCAACGCTGCTAACATTGGATGTTCTTGCTTTGACAAAAGATGAAGAAGCAGCTATTTCATATTTAAAACTTGTGTGTTACTTTTAGAGCTAGAATCAGTTGATGCTGGGGAGAGGAGGAGGAATGTCTCTCAAGGCTGTTTTGAAATAAGAGAAGATAAGAATTTGGCGGGTTTTTTTATTGAAAGGTTTTACAATACATTTTTTAAAAAGAAAAACTCCCTCCCTCCCCCTTACCCTCCCTTACCCTCCCCCCCCCCCCCCCCGACTTCCCAGAGCTGAATACAGGGTATAAACTTTACAAACTTAAGCTAAAATATGCTAACGAGCTAAAAAAAACATTAAATTCTATCGCACTTTAACCCTTAAACATAACTATATTACTAACAAATAATAAATAACTAATAATACATCATATAAAACTAATACTTATTCAAATGCTAAATGAAACTTTTTAGTCCCATATTTATTCTGAATATATTCGATCCATCTTCTCCATTCCACAATATATCTCTGTTGTGAATGTTCTTTCAAATATGCTGAAAAAAAAAAAGAATTTGGCGGGTTGTCTAACAGAAGGGAAAACTGACCCTTCAAACTAATTGGAGAATGTGATTAATGACAGCAATGAAAGGAGGAGAATTGTGTTTAAAATTATTGTGCTAAGGGGAGGGGAATTCAGATTCCAGCTTCCAGCAAGCATTGCCGATGTTGTAGGTCTCTAATAAAAGACTTTTAAGGTAAACAATGCCTCAGAGTTCTTTGAAGAGCTCATCCGTCGGAAACTTGACATCAAGCTGGAATCCACTAACTTTACAAACTAACTAGAATTGGTCTGGTCGTCAGAGTGGATTAAGCCCAGCGGAGACTCCAGACGCCCCGAAGTGGCCTTGCCATCCCCAAGGTCTTCAAAGGCAGAGGAGGTGGAGTGACAACAAAGAGACGACTCATGCACATTGCATTCCCCAAACGAGTGGGGAGCTGCCAGGCCATCTGAGATTGCATACTCAGGTGAGTGGAAATATCCACCTGCAGCCCATAGCCAATCAATTGACTATCTAGCAGAAAGGTTTGAAGAACTAGAAGTGAGGAGCGCAGAACACCTCCTGCCAAGAGAGGCCCCCAGCCCCCCTTTTGCAGAGCTAACAGCCCTCCAAACTCTGGAGTCCCCTGCTAGGGCCTCCAGTCCCACAGAGGAAGAGAATCTAGGACCCCTGCAGCAGTGGGGAGTATGGCAACCCACACAGAAGGAAGGGCAACAACCTCTGGGCCTAAGTCAGCTAATAGAGGCCTTGCAACAGCTTGGGGTGATGCAGAAGCCTGGAGAGCAACAGCTAGTTGGAGGACAACAACTCCATGGAGGCTGGTCACCACCCCCGAGCGCCAAGCAACCACTGAGGGGCCCACAATTGAGGGAGGTGCCACAACACTTGAGGGTAACACGTCTCCTAGTAGATCAGCAGCAGAGGGTGCCACAATTCCCTGCAGTCCAACAAAACAGTAGACGACAGCAACCCCCATCTTTCCTCTGCTGGGCTTAATTCCGCTGATGAGGCTTGGGTTATCTGCCTTCTTCCAGTCCCAACTCTTGTTAGATTTGGGATGCTTGTCATCTTTCTAAATGACGTCAACCAACCCTCCCACTTATATAAAATCTTTTTCTTTCCCTCCACCACACCTGGAGAATTTATTATTCTTCCAAGGTTATAATCACTAGTGCCTTATATCTTAGCAATGCTAGATTTTGTTGCTAACACAATATCCAACCTATTACACCTATTACACTAAAACATAATAATCATTATTAATCAATTTCAAATATCTATATTCCAAAGAGTCCTAACTTTTCTATATAGAAACATGTAACAATAATATAACCAATATTATTATTCAAATTCTTTAACAATAAAAACCAGATTTCACAGTCAGTTCAGTTATGAATATTATTATATACAACAAGGGGACACAAGTTTTAAATATGAAATAGTACACTCTTGTAAATGTTGTAATAGTAATAGTAATAGTACACTCTTGTAATAGAACACTCTTGTAAGTGTTCTGGATGGTGAAATTTTTCCGGAGCATTTCACAGAAGAGAAGAGAAGAGGAGAGGCCCCAAAGCAAAAGGGGAATTCATCTCCCCTGTCAGATAACGGTGAGAAGGAGACAGGGGGAAAAAGAGATCTGACCTTAAAGCAACAGGCTCACAGGCTGTAAGGACTGGAGATCAAGGGTGGTTTCTCTTTCTCTTTCTGGCTGTTGCAGTAAAGCTAAGAAGAAGTTTAACAAAAAACAGAATAAACTTGACAGTGTGGACTGAGCTGAGAGAGTGGACATCTTGAAGAAAAACTAATGACTAATTAGCATCAAAGCAGGGAAGAGTGATACTCATAACTTAAGAAGTGAACTATTTGTTTCCAAAAGTTTCTAAAACAAAAGGAATAAATGGTATTTGTTTTGAGAATTTAGACCAATAAGAATTAACTGAATATAACCTACGTTATGATTGATTTGAGGAGACTAATTTGGGAAATCAGTTATATACTGTATGTAAGGCTTCAAACATGACTGTGACAATGTAGAATCTCAGGCTTGAAGGACAATTTTATTTTTCAAAATGGGGTAATGAGAGACCTGAAGAAGGTATTGACTGCCTCCCATATTGCCACATTATGAGATAAGTCTAATTTGTGGGTTGTCTTCAATGGCCACCCACAAAATCTGTATTGTAATAGCCTTATGCATTCACTTGTTGTCAAGTTTCTGACAGATGAGCTCTTCAAAGGACTCTGAAGCATTGTTTACCTTAAAAGTCTTTTATTAGAGCCCTATAACATCGGCAATGCTTGCTGGAAGCTGGAATCTGAATTCCCCTCCCCTTAGCACAATAATTTTAAAGACAATTCTCCTCCTTTCATTGCTTTCATTAATCACATTCTCCAATTAGTTTGAAGGGTCAGTTTTCCCTTCTGTTAGACAACCCGCCAAATTCTTATCTTCTCTTATTCAAAACAGCCTTGAGAGACATTCCTCCTCCTCCCCCCAGCATCTTATGGGATACGGCCAAAGCAGTTATGAGAGGAACTGCAATTGTGTATATGGCCAATGAATATAAAAAGAAAAGGCAATATCGAAAAAGTTTAGAGGATGAACATAAAAAATTAGAATTAGAACTACAAAAAAAACCACAATGTAGAGATTTAAAACAACAGTTGGATTTAAATAAGCATAAATTGAATATTATAGAAAAGGGAGAAATGGCACAAAAAATAAAAAGCATTAGACAAAATTTGTTTGAGCAGGCAAATAAACCTGGGAGATGGCTGGCCTATAGACTGAAAAAACAAAAAGATAATAGATGGATTAGTAAATTACGTAATCAAGCAGGGGAGATAGTACATCAAAATGATGGGAAAAAATGGGTGACATATGAATTCTATAAAAATCTTTATAAAGAGGAGGAAATGATCACTGAGGAAAGAATATCACAATATCGTATGAAAGCAGACCTACCGAAGGTTTTAGAAGAATTTCAAAATATATTAAATAAAGATATAACAGTTCAGGAAATTATGGAAGCTATTAAAAAACAAAAAAGTAATAAAACACCTGGCCCTGATGGACTACCATCCAAAATATATAAAAACCTCCAAGAACTTTTGGTCCCAACTCTATTGGATTTATTTAATGAGGTACTAAACACAGCAGAAATTCCAAACTCATGGAAAGAAGCAATCATCTCACTAATCCCTAAAGAAAACTCTGATTTGACCTGTATTAAAAATTATAGACCCATTTCTTTACTGAACACGGATTACAAGATTTTCATGACTATAACGGTAGAAAGATTAAAAAAATATTTAGCGGAATTTATTCATACTGACCAAAATGGCTTCTTGCCTAAAAGACAAATTAGACATAACGTCAGGATCTTACTAGACATCTTAGAATACTATGAATTTCATAGCGAAAAAAAAGTGGCATTAATTTTTGTCGATGCTCAGAAAGCGTTTGATAATGTCAAATGGAATTTTATGTTGACTCAACTCAAACAGATGGAATTCGGAGAAAAATTTATAAATACTGTATGTTTAAAGCAATCTATTCCAGGCAAGAGGCAAAAGTAATCATAAACGGAGAATTAACAAATAGCATTCAAATACAAAAAGGTACGAGACAAGGCTGTCCACTATCTCCTTTATTATTCATTCTTTCTTTAGAAGCACTCACAAGAATAATCTGAAAAGATAAGATGATTAAAGGATTAGAAATCAGAAAAGAGACATTTAAATTACAGGCTTATGCGGATGATTTACTTTTCATTCTGGAAGACCCTTTAGAATCTGGAACAAGATTACTACAGGTGCTGGAAAATTATGGAGATGTTGCAGGATTAAAAATCAACAAAGAAAAAAACTAAAATGCTAGTTAAAAATATGTCCAACTTACAAGAAACTGAGCTAGTAGAAAAAATTGACATCCAGACATTTAAAAGAGTAGAGTACTTGGGGATCCAACTATCAGCAAGATGTACTACACTTAAAAGAGAAAATTATGATAAGTTAATGGACCAAATTATAGTAGACCTAGATAGATGGAAAAACTTGCAGCTCTCTTTTATGGGAAGAATAGTGACAAGCAAGATGAATATACTGCCCAAATTACTCTTTTTATTCCAATGTGTACCAATTAAATTAGGTAAGAATTTTTTTGAAAATTTAAATAGAATTACATCTAAATTTATCTGGCAAGGTAAAAAACCGAGAATCAAGTTAAAATTATTACAGGATGCAAAGGAAAGAGGAGGGCTTGGCCTCCCAGATTGGGAAAAATATTATCAAGCAGCAATAGCGGTATGGATAAAGGATTGGATACATTTAAGGAATAGAAGACTACTAGCCCTAGAAGATCATGACATGCAAATTGGGTGGCATGCTATAATGTGGGATGTAAAATATAGGGCTCATCAGTATTTTCAGAATCATCATATTAGACGGGCACTATTAGATGTGTGGATAAAAATTAAAAAAAATAACTATATAGAAATTCCCAATTGGCTATCTATATTAGAGATTTTTATGCACCCCAAATTTATAAATCTAGGAAGTGTAATTACATATAAAGATCTCTTAGATGAAAATGGAGACCTGAAAACAAGAAAAAGATTATCAGTAGATGGTGTAGAGTTGGAATGGTGGGCATACTTACAAATACAGTCACAATACAGAAAAGATAAAAAAGAACCAGGGATAAAATTAGAGCATACACAATTAGATAAATTCTTCTAGGAACAGAAGATCGATTGATAAAAAAGATATATCAATATTTATTGGAACAGGATTTATTAGAAGAACAGGTAAAAGAAACAATGTTAACCTGGAGTAAAAAATTTGGTTATAATACTGACTTAGATAATTGGCAATTACTATGGGATAGAAATAGGAGGTTAACACTAGCCACCTCCTATAAAGAGAATTTGTACAAGATGTTTTATAGATGGCATTTTCCCCCTACAAGGTTAGCAAAAATAGATAAAAAAATCTCACCAATGTGCTGGAAATGCAGAAGGCTTCCAGGGACTTACTATCATATGTGGTGGGAATGTTCAGAAGCGAAATTTTTTTGGCAGCGGATAAAAAATTGGTTGGAAGAAATATTACGACAAAAAATTGATTTTAAACCAGAAATCTTTTTATTAGGGATTATTAATGATAATCTCAGTAAAGCATCTCTCTACTTATTAGTACATATCTTAACCGCAGCAAGACTGGCATATGCCCAAAAATGTAAAAGAAAGGAAACACCCACTGAAGAAGAAATAATAGATAAAATTTTATCCTGCGCTGAAATGGACAGGTTAACCCTAGAGATCAAAAATAAGAACGAAACGGAGTATTATGAAATTTGGCAAAATTTGTAAAATTGGTTAGAGTTAAGGGGGATCGCTGAGATAAACATTGTTTGATTGGTTGATAATGTAAGGATTTCTTATTAGCATCTATATAATGGACATAACTGAAAGATATGTAAATATAACGCTGAGGACTGTATGACAGTTTACTAAAAAAAACCAACAGATGTTATATGTACAGTTTGTTATACTAGGTCCTGTTATAGACTGTATTTTAGGTTTTTGTTATTTTTTTCTGTAACATAAGATAATACTAATAGTAGTGTTGTAGCTAGGCAAGTTGAATCATGTCCACTTCTGTTTTTAAATGTATATTTAATAAAATTTTCTAAAAAAAAAAAAAAGAAAGGAAACCAAGATCATGGCATCCGGCCCTCTCAATTCCTTGCAAATAGGTGGGGAAGAAAAGAGCCTTGGTGGAGCAATAGGCTAATGCCTCCTTAAGTAACACCAGCTGCCTGCAATTAGTGTAGGTTCGCGTCCCACCAGGCTCAAGGTTGACTCAGCCTTCCATCCTTCCGAGGTAAGTAAAATGAGGACCAAGATTGTTGGGGGCAATAATCTGACTTTGTAATAGTGCCGATTGGGAGGGGGGGGGCGAAAGCTCTAATAATCAGGCATATACATAGAATGAACGCTCGGGTCTGGATGGGGAGGAACAGGCTTCGACTCAACCCTGACAAGACTGAGTGGCTGTGCGTACCGCCATCTCGAGATATTCAGAATATTCCATCTCTTTCTATGGGGGGTGAGTTATTACCCCCCGTAGATAGGGCTCGCAACTTGGGAGTCCTCCTAGATTCACAGCTTTCTTTAGAAGACCATATAGTAAATGTGACTAGGGGGGCCTTCGCCCAGGTTCGCCTGGTGTGCCAGTTGCGGCCCTATCTAGATCGGGATGCCTTGCATACGGTTACTCATGCACTCGTGACCTCTCGTCTGGACTACTGCAACGCTCTCTACATGGGGCTGTCCTTGACGACCACTCGGAGGCTCCAACTGGTACAGAATGCAGCCGCGGGAGTTGTGTTGGGAGTTTCCCGATACTCCCATGTCACACCCCTGCTCTGCGAGCTGCATTGGCTCCCAGTTGTCTTCCGGGTGAGATTCAAGGTTCTGGTAATGACTTACAAAGCCCTTCATGGCATGGGTCCGGAATACCTCAGGGAGCACCTGCGGCCGGCATCAACGTCCCTCCGCCCAGTGCGTTCCCACAGAGAGGGCCTCCTCAGGGTGCCACCGGTCAAAGAATGTCGACTGGTGGCCCCCAGGGGGAGGGCGTTCTCTGTGGGCGCGCCGGATTTATGGAACCATCTTCCGGTTGAGCTCCGGATGGCGCCCGACCTTCGCTCCTTCCAGCGCGATCTAAAGACCTATTTGTTCGAACAAGCCGGCCTGGCCTGATGGGTGATGGGTTTGGGTTTTATTGCTTTTTATATATTTTAACTTATTGTTATAGTTTTTGGGCATCTTGTTTAATCTTTTTTAATTTTTGTATTCTTGTCTTTTAACATGTATTGCCCTGTTCACTGCCCTGAGTCCTTCGGGAGAAGGGCGGCATACAAATAAAACCAGAAATCTTTTTATTAGGGATTATTAACGATAATCTCAGTAAAGCATCTCTCTACTTATTAGTACATATCTTAACCGCAGCAAGACTGGCATATGCCCAAAAATGTAAAAGAAAGGAAACACCCACTGAAGAAGAAATAATAGATAAAATTTTATCCTGCGCTGAAATGGACAGGTTAACCCTAGAGATCAAAAATAAGAACGAAACGGAGTATTATGAAATTTGGCAAAATTTGTAAAATTGGTTAGAGTTAAGGGGGATCGCTGAGATAAACATTGTTTGATTGGTTGATAATGTAAGGATTTCTTATTAGCATCGGCAAAAGATGTTTGCGAGACCCAACCTGACCCTCCAGGAGGTCCAAGACAAAGTTTTGGCCCACGACATGGCCGATGGTGCAGACCAGACGACCCCCCCGACCTAGAAGCTCTGGAGGATCCATCCATCAGGCGATCGCTGCACACGGCGGGAGCGGCGGAGCGGAAGAAGAGGGTGAGATCGATGCGGTGCAACGGAGGCCGGAACAACCCCAACTTCGGCACAGTAAACAGGGAGCCCAGCGGAAGCCAACAACATCTAACAAGTGTACCGGCTGTGGCAGCGGCACGACAACCCCCAAGTGTGCTGGTTGCAGTGGAAACCATGCGAGAGCGGCCTGCAAATTCCAGACGGCCAAGTGTTGGGCCTGCGGAAAAACATGCCACATCGCCTCTGTCTGCCGGAACCGTTCCCGAGATGGCCTGCATGAATTCCAGCCCGAGGACACGTCGCCAAAAGGTACCAGGGCCCAACAACACACCACTACTAACTTCTTCGAAAGCCGGTGGGCTGCATCCCACACCAGGGTCTACCGGCTGCACACCCCCAAAATTAAATTAGAGGTCCATTTGCAGGGCATTCCTTGCAAGATGGAGCTTGACTCCGGCTCTGCAGTCTCCATAATCTCGCATGAGACATTTAAATTTGTGTGCAGCCGGAGCAAGCAGCGGCCTCAATTGAGGCCTACCAACTTAAAACTAACTGACTTCCAACACGCCCCAGTCAAAATTAAGAGGAAGCCACCCTGTCGGTGGGGTTCAGGGACTTCCATGGGCACTTGGATGTCCTCGTGGTCGAGGGCCGGAGGACTAGTCTAGTTGGGTTGGACTGGTTTGAGGCCCTGGGCATAGGGATCTCAGGTATCCACCACACCCAGGCCAAGAGCATCGAGTCTGTCTGCAAAACGTTTGCAGACGTATTCGATGGCAAGTGAGGCAGGTACACCAGGCCACCTATCACATTTAAACTAAACCCCAATGTCCTGCCCGTAAGAATTAAACCCCGGAGAGTCCCCTTCGCTCTCAAGCACAAGATTGAGAGCTAATTGGATAAGGGGTTTTAGAGCCAGTAGAAGGGGGAGAGTGGGAAACCCCCATAGTTACCCCTCTTAAAGCTAACACAGGCTTTTAGACAAGAAAGCTATTTGGAATTGGACCAAGGTCCACGAACAAAGCTTTCAAACATTAAAGGATTTGTTGTCTAGTAATTCCACTGTCACACATTTCATAGAGAGTAAGCCCATCTGTATCGCATGTGACCTAATAAGTAAGCCCTAATAAGCAGGCATATACATAGAATGAAGGCTATTGCTAAGCACATTGGTTTGTGCTTTACATTGTAAGCCGCCCTGAGTCTTCAGAGAAGGGCAGGATATAAATGGGATTAAAAATAAAAAATAAAAATAAAAAAAACTTCCCCCTATGGAGTCGGCGCAGTATTGAGTCACTTAGAAGAGAATGGGAAACAAAAACCCATTGCTTATTACTCCAGGACACTGTCAGCGGCTGAAAGGAATTACACCCAAATCGATAAGGAAGCCCTGGCAATTGTGGCCGGAGTCAAAACATTTCATGACTACCTGTATGGCAGGGAGTTCACAATATTCACAGACTACAAGCCCCTGCTAGGTCTATTCACAACAGACAGGCAAACCCCACAAATATTATCTCCTAGGATGCTCAGGTGGTCAATATTCCTATCGGCGTATAATTGCAAATTGGTGCATTAGCCAGGGAAGGACATGGGCCACGCTGATGGGTTAAGCAGGCTACCCCTTAAACACCTAGAAGCCGACCCGGCTCTGGCAGCACAGATTCTGGCCATCCAGGACCTACTGGAATGTCCACTCCACACAAAGGATATTGCTGCTGAAACAACAGCAGACAAGATCCTGAGCAGGGTCCAGGTGTGGGTGGGCACTGGGTGGCAAGAAAGGAGTCCGGGCCCGCAATTCCAGGCATATTTCACTAGGAGGTATGAGTTATCAGCCCATAAGGGATGCCTATTGTGGGATAGCAGAGTCATCATTCCTGAGAAACTAAGGGACAGGGTCATTCAATCATTACACGAAGGGCACCCAGGGATAGTGAGGATGAAGGTGTTAGCCAGGAGCTACCTGTGGTGGCCCGGCCTAGACAAGGCTATAGAGCAGGGGTGTCAAACTCAATTTCACTGAGGGCCGCATCAGCATTGCGGTTGCCCTCAGGGGGCCGGGTGGGTATGGCCTGGGTGGGCGTGGCCTACTGGGTGGGCGTGGCTAGAGTGCATATGGCCTCCTGGGTGGGCATGGCCAGCTCTACATCATTGGCATCAAGGGTGCCTATGGGGGCCTGGGCAGGTGTGGGACAGATCGGAGGGTCTCTGGCAGAAGGAGGGTCTCTGGGCCAGGGCCAAGGCAGTGGGGGCCGTTCCCTCACTGTTTCCAGGATGGCTTCACGGGCCGCATGAAACCACTTCATGGGCCGGATCTGGCTCCCGGGCCTTGTGTTTGACATGTCTGCTATAGAGGAACAGGTAGCTGGATGCTACACCTGCCAAAGGTCCAGAGGAAGTTAGGAAACGAACTAGGAGAATATTACCTGGTACTTTTTTAAAAATGGCAGAAGAATTAAATATTCAAGATAGTTGGAGGGAGAGAAATCTGAATGAAAAGCAATTTACATACTATTCAGGGCGGCATCAATCGTGGTCCAGAATTGATATGGCCCTTCTAGGATTCTTGATGGTTGTGGATATGTCCCAGCCCCTGCTTCCCTGCGGCTGGGGTATGTCTTTGTCTTCCTAAGCTTCTAGCTCCAACCTTCTTGATGGCTTACATTTGCATGTCTATAGAACTTGGGGGAGGGAGAGCTAGCGCTATTTAGCAAACTGGGCATGCCTTCCTGGCTCTTCAACATCTTCTTAGGAAATATATTTTTCTTCCCTTTTAATATTTCCTTTTCTGGGAAGCTGACTTCCCTCAATCCCCCCTTTGTGCCACATAGTGTGGGTGACACACTTACTGGCACAAGATTAAAATTGGTCTGATCAGGGATACTTGGTAAACAAGCTTTAAACTGTTAATGCAAAAAGAAGAAAAACACTAATGGAGGCAGCAGAAAAAGATCCCTGCCCATAAAGTTCTAAAAGTCAGGGTAAACATTAGGTGGAAAATAAATTTATAGTTACCAATATTCTGTGCCAATTATTTTCAAATGTTACTGTAGCTGTCACTTTAGCTTCCAGTCAGGTTTGCACATTCCTCCCAAAATTCTTCACAGCCATGGTTTGGCTCAGTACATAATCACTGGCTGCCCATTTTCAAGAGTTGTTTCCTGCCTTAGCTCTTAGTTCAGTGCATCCAGGTTTGTAATGTACAATTGAGGTTGGCCAGTATGCAAGCCAGGCTATTAAATTTTCCTTAAATTGCACAAAGTGAGCCCAATCTGAGTCCACCAGTGCAAGATATTCAGGGCTTAGATCTCTTTCCCGCTACCTCCTCATTCAGGGCATATGAATTGCAAGTCACCTGTGGGGGCCTGGTTCCCTCCCTCTTGGAATTTGCAAGAAGTTGTTCCTGCAGAGCTTTGGTGCAATAGTTAAAAAATCAGCTTGGGGACTTTACTGAAGGTAGGTGGAGGGCACAGACTCAATGTGATTCTAATGGTGTATGTGCGTGTGTGCAGCTACTAATACAAACAGGCAATACAAACATTCTGGATAAATTTTCCCTCCCACCAGACAGAAGTCCCAAGGTGTTCAGGACTTGCTGTGCCAACTATTCTCAAATGCCATCTCTCCATAAATACATTCAACTGGCTTATTACAATACAAATGGAGCAGGAAAGAAAACTTTACAATGCGTTTCCACCCTCCCCCATAGTCTTAATTTTCTTCTAAGGCTTCATGTGGGGACCCATGGCTCTAGGACTTCTTCCTTCAGCTTTTCACAGGCATCTGGGGGACTGGTAAGGCTTGAGAAATCCTTAGGTTGCATGGTGGCTTTTTGTGGATGGTTGGATTGAAAACTCAATTCCATGGCTCAAATGGATGGAGTTCCATCCATCCATCTAGGTCAGTGTGCTTTGCATCCAAAGGTTGGGGGGGGCATCTGTGCAGGGCTGAAAACGTGAGAACAAGAACTCCTCCCCCTGTTGTGGCCCTGACCCCCGCGCCTGTCCTAACCGAGGAAGAGGACTCTGAGGATGATGGGGAGGAACTGGCAAGGCCTCCCTCACTGGGGTCCTCCTCTCTGGCAAGGCCTCCGTCTCCATCTGTAGGCCGAGAGGAGCAGCCTGGGAGTAGCCAGGCTGGGAGGGAGCTCGAGCAGGTGCAGCAAATACAGTCTAGTGAAGATGACTCTGGCTAGACCCTCAAGAAAGATGCAGGGCCAAGCGTTTACAGCAATGTAGGTCGAGTAGGAGGGCCAGGGAGTAGCTGAGTCATTGAGCCACACCCCATAAGGTACAAAAGGGTGTGTGGCTGCTCTCAGAACTTTGTGATGAACAATTTAATTCACCACAGCTTCTGGTCACGTCTGTCGGATTTCTCTACCTGTGTGAACCCTGGTCTGGATTTCGTGCCTACGCTTCTTCATCTCTGCTTTTTGGTTTGTTTGTCTGGACTTTCTTGGAATTTCTTGTTGGCAGTTATCTCATGTCAGCGAACGTTTGAGATAACTAACCTATTTTGGCTGACTGTGCGTAGCTTGCTGCCAAGACTTTATCGGACAGCAATTATATTGTGATATAAAGACTTAACCCTTTTGTTTCGTACCTGCTTATCTGTTTGTTTGTACCTTGAGGGAGGGGGAACAGAACACTCCCCCCTTTCTGGGTGGACTCTCCCAGGAAAGGCAGACAAAGACATGGAGAACAAAGGATAAGAAAAGAAGAAGTAGAATGGGGGGGGGGGTAGGTTGTAAAGAAACAGATAGGCAGGCAAAATGAGGACATCCCAGATGAGGACAAAAGAAAGGCTGGATTCTGGTAAGGTTATATTAGTCACAAAGTCTGTAGCTGGTCCAATGAAACAATAAAAAGTAGACAGTTTGCATCCATCAAAGAAAGGACTGAGTTACTTGGCAATAAACTTACAGATTTTATGGAAGAATATTTAAGCTAAACAATGGGGACAGTGAGTTAATTGATACAGAACATCCCTGTCTACAGGGTTAGCAATGCATGTAACACAGATGTGTGTGTGGACAAGAATATTAACCTTGCTATCAAGCAAAATCAAGCTTTTAATAGCAAGTGCCAAACAGGTGGTAAGAAAATAGGGGAACTCAGGCACCACACACAGGTTATGTAGAAAGTAAACACAGGGTCATTATAAAGGACTCAAATGTCTTTACACCAATGCACAGAGTATGCACAGTAAACAGGGTGAACTAGAAATTCATGTAAATGAGGGCAAATACGATAATGTTGCCATTATGGAAACCTGGTGGGATGGAACACTCAGCTAGAGGGATTTAAATCATTTAAAGGAAACAGACCAAATAAAAGAGGTGGAGTTTCTCTCTATATAAGAAATAACTACATCTCTACAGAAATAGAGCACAACAATGATGAAAACTCTTGAATGCATTTGGGTCAATATAAAAAGGGGGAAAAATGACATTGCCATAGGTGTATAATATAGGCCACCCAACCAAACAGAGGAAATAGATGAACCTTTTGCTTGTCAGCTAACTAAGGTATGTAGGATGCACATCACAATACTAATGGGGAACTTTAATTACCCTGGCATCAACTGGGAGACAAACTACACCAAGTGGAAAATCAAACAGACACTAGAGAAGGGAACTAGGGAATTAGCCATATTGGATCTAATTCTCACTAACAGAGATGAGATGATAGAAGGTGTTGAAGCCACAGGAACCTTGGGGGGGGGGGTTCATTCAATATTGGAACTCAACATTATGGAAGCACAGGCAATAGAACATAGTCAAACTAGTCTTGGACTTTAAGAGAGCTAATTTCAATAAACTTAGAGAGGGCTTGGGAGGGATTCCATGAATGAGAATCCTCAAAGGGAAAACAATTCAAAAAGCTTGGGAAATTTTGAAAAAAAAAGTCTAGCACAATACCAACAAAGAAAAATAACAGCTCTCAAAAGTTATCAGCATGGCTGCACAAAGAACTCTCTGATAAATTGAAAGATAAAAAGACAAGCATGAAAAGTGGAAAGGGGCACATCTTTACACAAAGGGAAAGAGGAAAAAAACAGACCAACCTATCAAAAACAGTACTATAAAAAACAGATTAGAAACACAAATTAAGATAGGCAAGAAAATGGTAAGTAAGCACCTGTCCAGCCTAGATGAGTTCAAATCACCAGGACCAGATGGATTACACCCCAAGGTTCTCAAGGAACTGGCAGACGTGATCTCAGAACCACTGAACTATATTTTTCAAAGATCCTGGAGCACTGGGGAACTACCAGAGGACTGGAAGAGAGCTGATGTAGTTCCCATCTTTTAAAAAAAAGGAAGAAAGAAAAAAAAAATAGATCCAGGAAACTACTGACCTATCAGCCTGACCTCAATACCTGGGAAGATTCTGGAAAAGATAATCAGACAACAAATCAGTGAACACCTAGAGCAGACATGTCAAACTCGTGACGTCACGTGATGTCGCGCGACGTATCGGAGCTTTTTCCCCATTGCCGGCAATGGGGTGGGCACGGTTTGGTCGCGACATGTCCAGCTCGCGGGCCGGCAGTTTGACACCCCTAACCTAGAGGCAAACAAAGTCATTACTAAAAGCCAACATGGGTTTGTCGAAAACAGATCATGCTAAACAAATCTTATTGCATTCTTTGACCAAGTGACAAAATTAGTGGAGCAGAGGAATGCTGTGGATACAATTTACTTGGACTTCAGTAAGGCATTTGATAAAGTTGGTATAGGGTTTCCTGCCTGAGCAGGGGTTGGACTAGATGACCTCCAAGGTACCTTCCAACTTTATCATTATTATTAAATGCAAGAGTGAAACTTTTCCAGCAGATGAACTTAAAACATTCCCTCCTGCTAACTTTGGGCTGTTCTTAAGAGTACAGAGAGAGAAAGGGAGAAGAAAAACAAACAAACAAACAAACAAACATTTTTCTTCACTCTGTTTGTTGGCCAGACAAACAGAGTGACGGTATTTTCCTTTTGGTAGCTTATTTTAAGCAGAATTTCTAGCAGAATTTTTTAAAAAAATTCTCTTTGGATTAGAGACAGTTAACAGTCACATTTACCTTACACACAAATACAAGAGAACAGAAAAGGAAACAGAAGTCTTAGTTTTACACATCCTAGTCATTCCCACCATTAACTCAAATTAGGGAAGGCACATATTTTAAACATACCACATGGTTGCATAGAGAGAGAAAGAGAGAGAATCACTATTTATTATTCTTTAATTTCCCTTTGAATACCTTTATTTAGCCAAATTGGTTTCCCAGCAAAGCCCTGAACAAAGCCCATTTCTCACAAATTTGTCCTGCTCGCTTCCTTTTTATACCATGCAGGATGGGCACTCACCTCTCATCCCACACCTTGAGCAAATCTCCAATAAGTGACCTAATCCCCACCCTCAAACTATAGCTAACCATGTTCCCCTTATGATGTGGGGTTCAATTAGCTTAGTCGGGTACCTAGCAGCACTTCCCAGCTATTATGTCATGGGCTCTGATGAGCAGGAACGAGAGCACGCAGATGAGTACAGAAAAACTCATACTTTATTTAAGCAGAAACTGTACTGAGGATTTGGAGTCACCCTGCTTCAATATATAGCTAGGCCCTCTGGAAACAACCAATCAGATTGTACCCATGTTTGCTGCCCAAAGTTGTTCAATTGCAGGACCGGAGACGTCCTGTCTGGGTTGCTGGAGAACCGTTAGTTCTCCAGCAACGCACGTGGTGATATTCCAAAAGCCCAGGACATTAGGGTTTTTAATGGGTTTTTATATTGTTACTGTTTTTATCTGGGCAATTGTTTAATTCTCTTTTAATTTTTGTACTGTCTATTTATATATGCCCTGTTCACCGCCCTGAGTCCTTCGGGAGAAGGGCGGTATATAAATTTAATAAAATACAAAATACAAATAACACCAGCCACTCCTAGTGGCACTTCCCAGCCACTATTAGCAACACTATCCCTGCTGCCCTGCCTGTAGGTTTTTGGGCTAAAAAAAATGCCCAGGAAGACTTCGCAGACCTAAAAAACAGTCTGAGGAGGACCTGCCGTAACAGGTACCCGGCCTCCTTCTATTTCCTTTCCCTCAGTTTTCAAACTCAGGGGGAGTCTGGGAAGACCTGTGCTTTTTGCACTAGTATGAGTCCTTCCTACAGATGGGCCTTGTATTCAGGGCCTTACCAGCTGGTTGCCCCTAATCCAATTCTCTCATTTACTCATTCCATTTCATTTTCACACAGCCTTTCCCTTTTCCGTAACAAAAGGTCCTGCGCTCTGGCCAAAAAGGTCTTCTCACTCACACACACAGAGACATACACACATTTCTTTTGTAAGGTTTTACACTTAGCCTCATAATTGCCCCAGCATTACTCAGGAATTTAAAAGAGCCAAAAGAAACTCCTGAGCCGAGGTTTCAGCAAGCAAGCAACTTTTATTTTGATCAAAATAGAGTTGGGTGACCACATCTCTCTTTGTGGCTAGTAGAGAGATGAAGGCAACAACCAGGAAAGGTGTCTTCCACCTTTTATACCCCTTCAGAACAAAGAGATCTGGTCTTGGTACTAGGAACCAAAAGGTACAGAAAAATAATTCCTAGATGATGACTCATACAACAACCCAGGCTCCACCATAACTCCTTTCCCCCCTCCTCTTACTATGCTCTTTTCATGCAAGCAAACACCTGTACCTAAAGCATGAAACTGTTGTGATTCAGTGTCAGCCTGTGCTCCCAGCACCTGAGTCCGATGAATCTGAGGAGGAGGAGAAGGAGGGGTTTGGAGAGCCTTTGGTGTCGAAGGGAGGTTCTGATGCACTGCAGGCCTCTCAGCCTGGCCCCTCCAGTCATGTTCCTCATGAGGCCCAGCTGTGTGAGCATGAGGTTTCGGACTTAGATGAGTCACAGCTGAATCTGTTCAGAGACTCTAGAAGTAGAGGGCAATCCAGCAGAGCAGAGCAGAGAAAATCAATGAGGCAACTCAGTGAGAGGAGGAGAAGGCAGTGAGAAGCCACACCTTGGGACTGATAATAAAAGGGGAAGGTGTGGGCGGGGCTGGTTGCTGAAGGCAAC
>JAKJMR010015336.1:47228-62759 GCA_024449315.1 Daboia siamensis | reverse complement strand
CAGCCGTCTACCAGGAGATTTTGGAGCACTTCATGCTTCCTTCCGCAGACGAGCTTTATGGGGATGCTGACTTCATTTTCCAGCAGGACCTGGCACCTGCCCACACTGCCAAAAGCACCAAAACCTGGTTCAATGACCGTGGGATTACTGTGCTTGACTGGCCAGCAAACTCGCCTGACCTGAACCCCATAGAGAATCTATGGGGCATTGCCAAGAGAAAGATGAGAGACATGAGACTGAACAATGCAGAAGAGCTGAAGGCCGCTATTGAAGCATCCTGGTCTTCCATAACACCTCAGCAGTGCCACAGGCTGATAGCTTTGCTCAGTGAGCACTTTTTGATCCCATAATGAACCTACCACCAAAAGATGTCACTTTTCTTTGTGCAACCTTACAAGAAAAGAAATGTACAGTATAGCTCATTTTTCCTCAGCGTTTTGCAGTTCCCCCCCTTTTTTCACATTCAGGCCATTTTTTTGCCTTGTCTACAGCAATCTTCTCCTGTTTGGTCATTAGTTCCCACCCCTAACCCACCTTCATTTTTTTCATAGCACTCCACAGACCAAATAATTCCTTATTTTGATTCCTCAGCAAACTGATCCAATTCAAATTCCTTAAATAACTAGACCACCTTTATTTATCTGAAAGATTTGCATGGCCAACCATCTTAAGCAACTCTGGGCAACTCACAATAACTATAACCCTCCCCAACTGGGGACCTCTTGATCAGGGGTCCCCAATCCCCGGGCCACAGACCAGCACTGGGCCGTGGCATGCCAGAAACTGGGCCATGCAAACAAGCGAAGCCCCATCCGTGGAATGCAGGCAGCATGAGAAACCATGCCGCTCTGGTCCACAGAAAAACCTCTCCACAGAACCTGTCCCTGGTGCCCAAAAGGTTCGGGGCTGCTGCTCTAAATGTGTTAAACTCCCCAAATCCTCAGACCATCTTTTCACATATGCTGCCTGTCAATTCTGGACATCAGGTTGAGGAGACAGTGTTGGTCCTATCTTATCTGAAACCAACATGCCTTCTGTAAGTTTTGCTTCTCCAATTCCCAGATCTCTTTTGTGATGTAATCTTTTGATGTTCCGTTCCATCTTTTCTTCAATCCAATTTTTCCATGAAAGTTCTCAGCCTCCCCGTCTATCACAGCTTTCCCCAAATATTCAGCTTTCTATTTCCAGGCATTCCAGCTGAGAAAGTCCCAACACTTGCAAAGGGGCAGGCAGGTTGCCTTTTACATCTAACTGAAATAACATATGTTCCTTCCTTCTGGGCTGAAGTTTAAATAATGTAATGTCTTTTGATGTAGGAACTTTTCTTCTTACATGATGGGTGGGAAAACTCTGGTCCTTCCAAGGTTATTAGGCTACATTTTTCATATCCCATGACTACTAACAATGATGGCTGGTGCTCTGTGGTTTCCTGTACTGCCAGAAGATGTAATAATGTGTTTTTTTTAAGTCCCTTAAAGTGCTTAGTCCTTGGGTCTCCATATAAGAAAGCAGATTCATCCACAGAGGTCACACTATACTCACTGTGGTGGGGAATGGTGTAAATGACAACTGTTGGATCCCTCTAGCCTAGCCTGATCCTGTAGCACTGTTTGGTACAACATTATGTGTGTTTAGGGAGAAATTATGTATATTGCAGTACCTCCATCTCTGCCTTATTGATATTAGGTTAGTTCATGTGTGATCACCAACCTGGTTCAAAACAGCATAGAAAATCATGGCTTCATTCCCAAAGTCTCTCTATGTGCTAACTTGCTTTCTCAGTCAGTGACCTCTTTGTTAACTGAGGGAAATGAAAGAGGGTTTCTTGTGTGAGTTCTTGAACACAAGTGGAACACCTAAAGCAATCAAGTGAATGCAAGAACCCACAACACGCACACACTTATGATTTAGTAGTTTAGCTTAATAAGGTCAGGGACAGGAAGAGTAGGATTAAGTAAAAGAGCAACACCTACTTATACCCTCCTGTGTCCTTACATACATTTGCACTGCAGCCAAAATTCATCCTTGTCCCTGCATTTGATGCATATGAGTAACTGCTTTCTCATTATAGCTTCCATTTATTCCCCCCACCAAAAGAACTATCTCAGGGAAGATTGAAAACATCTTTATGGAATTTATTAAAATAAGAAATGCAGACCAGACCCCAAAATGATAAGGGAACCCACAGGCCCTTTTTTTCAATTTTTTTTAGGCCAGAAGTACAACCCACATCAAACCCAACATTCCCACCACAGATTATTACAAATTAAAAAATACCTCCATGCCCCTGTGTCTCTGGGGAGTACATTGGCTGTGCCTGCTTTCCCACAGTATTAATACTAGTCATAAAAAAATTCCCCAAACCCTGTGTGCCCGCCATCCCCAAGTGCTCCAAAGGTGGGGAGGGGTAGAGTGGGGAATCCTGGCACCGCTATGACCTCCCATCTCTTTATTTATTTATTTTGTATATTCCAATGGATGAAAATAGAATTTTGATGGAAAGCAGCTCAAAATAAGACTTTTTAAAAATGCATTTCCCATCCCACTTGGGTTCTATTCTTCTTCCTAAAGATTATTCCCATGACGTTGAAAGCAAAATGTCCTCCCTTCCTTCATTGTTACTTTCATTGTTCCTTCCTTTCTTTCATTTATTCATTTTAAATTAAAACAGCAGATAGTTGGATATGGAAACAGCCCCATCTGTATATAAAAAAACTTTCCAATGTAAAGTAGGTATGGTAGAAAAATAAGAAAAGGGGAGAAAAAAGAAAAGAAAAGAAAGGAAAGATCAGGCAGAAGGTGAGAGCAGTATCTTGTTTTACAGAAAGAAAAAAGAAGAGAATGTAAAATGCTAACTTGGTGAGAACCAAAGGTGGGGGCTTGGGATCCAAGATCTGTCACAGTGGTGAAAATCCTGTGTTTGTTTGTTTTTAAAGTGAGGAGGGAGAAGCTGTTACTCAACATGTTCCTCACTGCATATACTAATCCACTGCCACCACACAATTACTCCCCTTCTCAGGCTGTGGCTGTCATATCTGTGTCTCTTGGACATTTTCTTTAGAGCTGCTCTTGAATAAAAGAGGTTCATGGATGGAATTGAGCATAGGGTTCTTGGAGCATGTGAGGGGTCCATCACCACTATTGTTGTTATAGTGGGCCTTGAAAGCACTATAGCGGTTGAGGTGGTCATGCTCAATGGCAGGAAGTGCAAGGTGGCTGTCTCCAGGAGCTCCAGCTGCTGCAGGCAGCTCATCTTCAACACTGATGATCTCAATGGTGCGGGTAGGCCCATGATGCTTATGAAGCTGGTGCTGTTTACGGAGCTTGTAGAAGACAATGAGCATCATAGCAGCCATGAAGGTAATGGCTACAAAGCAGCCAATGATGATCTTAGTAGTTTTCATCACATCATCCAAATTTTTCATGCCACTCTCTGTGACATCAGTTATTGGGATAGTGAATGGCTTCTCAGTGCTGCGTGTGCTGCGAGGAGTCAGTGAAGTAGTGGAATAAGTCATATCCCACCCTTGGGAAGGTGTTGGCCCAGGTTCCTTCTCTGTGGGAATTGATTCTTCTTGGCCAGAATCCATGATCTCCACAGTTACAGTAGTGAAGTAGGTATAACCTGTAGTGGCTGGATCCACAGCTGAGACATTGAGTGTGGCTGAAGCAGTGGTGTTGCCAGCTGAATTAGTCACCATGCAGGTATACTGCCCAGTGTCTTGGACTGTCACATTGGTGAAGTTGAGTGTGCCATCATGAAGGACAGAAATGCGCACCTGATAGGAACCATGTGTCATCAATGTGCCATTGGGTGTCAGCCAGTTCACTGATGTCATGGAGGTCCCTGTTCGGCACTTTAATTCAGCAGCCATTCCCTCAGTCACATTAAGATCAGTTGGAGGCTCCACTATAACAGGGGCATAGCAAGTAAAATGACTTTGATCCAGCTCACCAATATATCGTCCTTTGAGGTTTGGTGGGGCATGGCATCGGGCACAGCAGGTAGTGTTGTTGGGCACTGTCTCCTTGAGCCACCAGCTGAGCCACAACACATCACAATTGCAATGCCAAGGATTGTGGTTGAGGTGGACACGCTCTAGGTGGTGCAAAGGGGTAAATAGATCATGGGGCAAGGACATAAGGTTATTGTGGGAAAGATTGAGCTCCTCTAATGACTTAAGGTCATCAAAAGCATTGCGTTCAATGGTGGCCACTTGGGCATGCATCAACCACAACTTGCGAAGGCTAGTCAGGCCTTGGAAGGAGCCTGGTTGGATCATGTCCAGGCGATTCCCAGAAAGCTCAAGTTCTTCTAGCCGCAATAAGGCTGTCAAATTTGGGATATCCTTAAGGTTGCACATGCCCAAGTTCAGGTACCTCAAATTGACCAACCCTTCAAAAGCTGCTTCTGAGATATACTCCAGCTTCTTGAGCTCTCCAAGGTCCAGGCGCCGCAAAGAAGGAACTCGATTGAAGGCATAGGATGGGATGCTTTCAATGGGATTATTCCTCAGCCATAGCTCCCGCAATTTGGAGAGGTACTCAAAGGCCTGTGTGGGGACAGTCGTTAGCCGGTTGTCAAAGAGCTCCAGTGTGTTGAGGTTGGGCAAGCCATTGAAGGCACCAACCTCAATCTTTCGGATGAGGTTCTTGCTGAGTTGTAAAATCTCAAGATGACGAAGGTGCTTGAAAGTGTCAGTCTTAATCACCTGGATGTTGTTCTCCTGCAGATTGAGGTATCGTGTGTTGATTGAAATGCTCTCGGGCACTTCCACCAACTCCTGGCGTGTACAGATGACCCGGCTGGCTTGGTTGCTGCAGGAACAGGCAGCTGGGCAGGAGGTGGGAGAGGCTCCACCCAAAATAAATGATGGCAGCCACACAGAGACTATAACAAGATGTTTCCAACTCATTCTACAGATGCTGGGGGGCAGCCAAGGCTTCTGAATGCAGCAGAGGGTGGCCATGTCCAAAGCTCATGCTTCAGTGAACAGTAGGTTTGATGCTCAAATCTTCAGAAACTGGGAAGAAGAAAAAAAAAGAGAAATAAGGCTCCCAAACCAGATATGTTTATAATCAGAAGCACTGGAATTTAGGAGCTGTTCAGTGAAATGGATTCTGGGCAGTTCCGAACACAGGAAAAGATTTCTTTCTACACCACTTGATCAATTTACAAAACTTATAGAGTTACTACAAGATGTAGGGATGAAAGGCCACTGGCCTAAATTGGGTGGTTTTAGAAAAAACAAGGATTAAAATAACTATCTCCAACCTGCCCTCAAATGTATTCTGTTTCTACAACCACTTCACCTTATTTTTATGCCTTTCTTGAGGTTCACATCCTCTAGAATTGGAGTCTAGGATACCAAGACTTCCTGGCCCTGACTGTCTCCTCTTGTTACATTCAGCCCAACTCTCCTCACAAGGTTGTTGTTGTGGGGAAAATAGGAGGAAGGAACATTAGATATGTTTGCCACCTTGAGTTATTTATAAAAACAATAAAGGCAGGATATACATTAATTAAATAAATAAATATAGAGATGGAGATGATATAGAGATAGAGGTAGAAATAGGTATGTATACTTTAGATTACACTGTTTCCCTTTAACCAGTCATGGCAAGACAGGTGATTCCAGGGGCTGCAACAAGAGAATTTGCTGGTCATGTGCAGCCTAAGAACTCTGTGAGCCACAAAAAGAGAATGGGGGAGGGATGTGCGTTCTATTCCCATCCCTGTGGTAACACAGAATGTTATTAGGAAATGCCCCTGTTTGAGCCAGCACACAGCATGCAATTCATATTGTACATCCAGTGGGTTTTCCTCCTTGTGACTCAGGTGTGGCAGTGCACTATTGGCAACACTGCTGAGCAATATGGTGACCAGGAAACTACTGGAAACATTTTGTCCTTTGTCTCAGCAAAATATCCAGGACAATTCCATGCAATCAGAAATTAGACTCTCAGGCTGATTGGAAGGCTAAATCTTTAGATGCTAGTTTTCTACATGGAGGGAAGTAGTGGCATGTTAACAGCATGCAATTTTAAAGTATTACCATTTCCAAAAGCTCAAATTACACAACTTATTTCTAGTGGCTTATGCAAAATGTTGTGTATTGCAGAGAAGGTTATATGGTTCCATGATTAATCCCGTAAGCACCAGGGAAAAAGTTTCTCCTATACAAAGGAGAATTTGATTTTTTAAAATCACCTTATAAGGTTTAGAAAATAAATGCTCCCTCTCCCCACCATAGGAAAGGATGAACTGTAATTGGATTTCATTACTAGCATTCATCCTGCTAAGGATCCACCATGTCTCCACTAATAAATTTCAGAAATTGCTTCAATTTTCTTCTGGCAAATAGCCAGCAAAATAGTTTAAACTAGCATAATAGGACTTGTTCCAGGCCCACCCAGCAAGAATAAAAACTCTTAAGATTCAAACATGGGACTTGTCAGCCCAACCCCATAGTTTTTATTTCACAGTAATGATATGGTGAAATTTGCCTTGCCATTACTCAAGTTCTGCTTTTCTACCTTCTCCTCTTTCCAATTCTCTTGGTGTTGGAGGCAAAAACACACACAGAATCCATTGAGTTAAGATGATGAAAGGGTATTCCCGTCAGCCTTCCTTATACCTTTTTGCCCCAAGCATATTGTTGTTGTTGTTGTTGTTTCCTTTATTAATGCATTGTGATGCATGTGCAAAAGGAGTAGAGCTGCACTGAATCAGTGACACTGCTTTTTCCTTTGCACACAATTCCTCCCCTCCCCCCAAATCACCCTCTGTGGATATTTCTGGTGAAGGCTGCTGCTGCTGTATTGTGGCTGCGCTTTGGCTCTGAAGGCCAAAATGTGTTGCACAGTGTACAGGGTCACACATATAGCACCTGTCTGAAGCCTATTAAACAGCTACATCTTTTCTTGGGATTGCACAACTGCCCGCCAAGCTGCACCACAATCACAGGAAAAGATAACATTTGCCTTCCATCCCAAAGGGCTTCACAACCCTAAATACTATGCCTTTTGGATAATTTCCATCACTCTGGATTTCCCTGAGTGCCTAATATCCCAATAAAAACAGCTGAGTTTTTAAAAACATGTTAGAGTTCCATTGAAGCACCTGGCATATGCAAGGGGCCACCTTATAATGAAATGAAACACCACATGCCAATTATAATAATTTTATCATAATTACCTTCTCTTGTCAAATAATTTCTAAAACAAATCCTTATTCAATTAAATGAATACTGGAAAAAACGCAGGAGGATTTTTCTGCATAGCATTACTCCAATGTTGCTCAACTTTACCAGACTGGACATTGTCAGCATACTGAGATTTTCCTGTACCTTTTAGCCTTCAGCGTATTAGATGAGGCCTGTCCAGTATGGCTAAACCTCTGGCATATATCTCATCTCTGTCAGAGCATGCAAGCCCTGCAACCATATCAAGGTAGGTATTATTATTATGGTTGGTCGCACAGTCAGCCAGATGTTTAAGACTGCATTTGACATATTTATTCACATACAGGTGAAACTCGAAAAATTAGAATATCATGCAAAAGTTCATTTATTTCAGTAATGCAACTTAAAAGGGGAAAGTAATATATGAGATAGACTCATTACATGCAAAGCAAGATAGTTCAAGCCATGATTTGTCATAATTGTGATGATTATGGCGTACAGCTCATGAAAACCCCAAATCCACAATCTCAGAAAATTAGACTATTGTGAAAAGCTGCAATATTCTAGGCTCAAAGTGTCCCACTCTAATCAGCTAATTAAGCCATAACACCTGCAAAGGGTTCCTGAGCCTTTAGATGGTCTCTCAGTCTGGTTCAGTAGGAATCACAATCATGGGGAAGACTGCTGACCTGACAGTTGTGCAGAAAACCATCATTGACACCCTCCATAAGGAGGGAAAGCCTCAAAAGGTAATTGCAAAAGAAGTTGGATGTTCCCCAAGTGCTGTATCAAAGTACATTAATAGAAAGTTATGTGGAAAGGAAAAGTGTGGAAGAAAAAGGTGCACAAGCAGCAGGGATGACCACAGCCTGGAGAGGATTGTCAAGAAAAGGCCATTCAAAAGTGTTGGGGACTTTCACAAGGAGTGGACTGAGGCTGGAGTCAGTGCATCAAGAGCCACCACACACAGACGGATCCTGGACATGGGCTTCAAATGTCGCATTCCTCTTGTCAAGCCACTCCTGAACAACAAACAACATCACAAGGATCTTACCTGGGCTGAAGAAAAACAGGCCTGGTCTGTTGCTCAGTGGTCCAAAGTCCTCTTTTCTGATGAGAGCAACTTTTGCAACTCATTTGGAAACCAAGGACCCAGAGTCTGGAGGAAGAATGGAGAGGCACACACTGCAAGATGCTTGAAGTCCAGTGTGAAGTTTCCACAGTCTGTGATGATTTGGGGAGCCATGTCATCTGCCGGTGTTGGTCCACTGTGCTTCATTAAGTCCAGGGTCAACGCAGCTGTCTACCAGGAGATTTTGGATCACTATATGCTTCCTTCCACAGACGAGCTTTATGGGGATGCTGACTTCATTTTCCAGCAGGACTTGGCATCTGCCCACACTGCCAAAAGCACCAAAACTTGGTTCAATGACCATGGGATTACTGTGCTTGATTGGCCAGGAAACTCGCCTGACCTAAACCCCATAGAGAATCTATGGGGCATTGGCAAGAGAAAGATGAGAGACATGAGACCGAACAATGCAGAAGAGCTGAAGGCCGCTATTGAAGCATCCTGGTCTTCCATAACACCTCAGCAGTGCCACAGGCTGATAGCTTCCATGCCACGCCGCATTGAGGCAGTAATTGCTGCAAAAGGGGCCCAAACCAAGTACTGAGTACATATGTATGCTTATACTTTTCAGAGGTCCGATATTGTTCTATGTACACTCCTTGTTTTATTGATTGCATGTAATATTTTAATTTTCTGAGATTGTGGATTTGGGGTTTTCATGAGCTGTACGCCATAATCATCACTATTATGACAAATCAGGGCTTGAACTATCTTGCTTTGCATGTAATGATTCTATCTCATATATTAGTTTCCCCTTTTAAGTTGCGTTACTGAAATAAATGAACTTTTGCACAATATTCTAATTTGTCGAGTTTCACCTGTATGGAGTCCTTCCCAAGGACCTGGGATAGGGAGAGATTGTTGCTTGATTGCATTAAAGTTATCATCACAGGATGCACCCAAGGTGCTTATTTCTATTATTAATATTATTTAGCAGCAACAGCAGCAATCTCCCTCCCTCTCAGTAGAGTACAAAATGGGAAAAGTGAAACACTGGGATGGCTGGAAAGACAGAATTGTCCACAGTAGACACTTCACTGTAGAATTCCTCTGCCATTTTATTCTGCTTCTTTTCTGTTAGCCTTTCAGCAACTGACAAAGGCCAATTAAATTCCCGGTGCTGTTAGTGTGGCTGCTTATTTAAATGCTGCTTATTTGATATAGAAATCCATTTCTTTTTTAATTGTTACAATTTCTTAAAATATCATTATCTGCCTTGAAGGGCTGCTGCAACAAGAAAGGGAAATGCCTAAGGAAGCACTCCCTAGCACAGTGATGGTGAATCTTTTAGAGACTGAGTGCCCAAACCACAACCCAAAACCCACTTATT
Organism: Daboia siamensis; assembly: GCA_024449315.1. Classification (NCBI taxonomy): domain Eukaryota; kingdom Metazoa; phylum Chordata; class Lepidosauria; order Squamata; family Viperidae; genus Daboia; species Daboia siamensis. The sequence goes on along the minus strand of JAKJMR010015336.1, from coordinate 53,113 downwards.
TATCGCTAAGTGCCAGGGCCACATCAGCAGTGTGGTGCCCTTGGGGGGGTGAGGGGTGTGGGCCACTGGGAGGGTGTGACTGCGGTGGTCACGGCAGACAGGGTGGGCATGGCTGCTGTGGGCGTGACCACCTGGATGTTGCTCATGGAGGGGGATGCCTGTGGGTGCCGGGCAGGGTTGGGGAAGATCCAGGGAGGTCTCTGGTGGGTGGGGTGGTGGGCAGGAGGCTCATCTTACAGGGTGAGGATGGGGGCAGGGTGGGGGGTGCCATTGCCGCAGGGCAAGGCAAGGCAAGGCAGGGGCTGGGGCAGCTGCTGGCTGACACCATCAGCCCCCGCACAGAGGACAGTGAGTACATGGGAGCCAAGGGTGTCTGTCAGCAGCCACACCTTGCCAGCCCCTCAACCGGTGCACTCTGGGGCTCCACAGTCTGCTCCCAATAGAGGGCCAGCCCTCCAGCAGCACGGGGAGTAGGGGAGGGGGGAAGCACGTGATTCAGACCACCGGACACACCTACTCCGTCCCATCTGTTTTTGCTTGCGATTGGAGAGCAGGTCACTGCTGGTCATCTTGGCCCCCTCACAGATCTTTCCCTTGGCCCGCGCATGGAGCCTGTTCCCCTCATGCACCCAACGCACCTTGGCCCTGCCTCGGACCGCCATGGTGGCCTAATGGACCTGCATGGGCTGCTGGCGGCAGCAGTGTGTGTGCCCACAGAGAGGGCTCTGAGTGCTGCCTCTGGCACACGTGCCATAGATTCACCACCACTGCCCTAGCAGCATGGCCTTTTTGACAATAGGGCAGTCTGCCTCCCAAAACATTTAGCTTTCTTTCACTGGAAATTTTTAAGAAGGGCTGGATGGCCATGTATCTGTGTTTAGAGACATTTCTGATTATTTTTAACTTTGTTGAACCAAGCCATTGTTTGCTTAACCATAGTTATTTGCATAAATTACAGATGGCTTGGTTCCCATAATATGCCAACTTATAAAACAAATATATAAGCAAAGGTTCAGCTCCCACAACCACAAAGGATTATAATGCCAGAGATGTCCAGTCATTATGCTACATATATTTAATTTTATTTAATTTTAATTGTAAATTACATCAAATCAATGTTTATTCTTACAAACCTTCTACTTTTTAGATTATGGCCCCAGCAATCACTCAAGCCAACAGTCACCTTCTCTGGGATGCTAATATGAAAGATGTCAAACTACATCATTGACTAGATGGATTAATTCATTAGGTAGATACAAAGCTGGTTAAAGAAACATACCAAATAAGTGTTAGTGAATTGCTCTACATCAAGCTGGAAAGAAGTGTCCAATGGCATGTTGCTGGCATCTCTACTGTTCAACATATTTGCAAATGACTTAGATGGGCTTGTGTAGAAAACACAATTATCAAATAATCATTTGCAAGTGAAACAAAGATAATGTATATACCTTAAGGTAAAGGTAAAGGTAAAGGTTCCCCCGCACATGCGTGCTAGTCATTTCCGACTCTAGGGGCCGGTGCTCATCTCCGTTTCAAAGCCGAAGAGCCAGCGCTTGTCCGAGGACTTCTCCGTGGTCATGTGGCCGGCATGACTAGACGCCAAAGGCACACGGAACGCTGTTACCTTCCCACCGTAGTGGTCCCTATTTTTTTACTTGCATTTTTACGTGCTTTCGAACTGCTAGGTTGGCAGAAGCTGGGACGAGTAACAGGCGCTCACTCTGCTACGCAGCACTTGGGATTCGACCCGCCAAACTGCCGACCTTCTGATCGACAAGCTCAGCGTCTTAACCCACTGAGCCACCGCGTCCCTTGTATATACCTTAGAGGACAGTAACAAGATTCAGAAGGATTTTGAGAAGCTGGAATAGATTGCAACAGATAGATTCAAAGCCCTTCATCTGGATGAAAAAAATCACACATATAAGAATAGGATGAAAGAGCCTATGTGGATAGCACTACATGCAAAAAGATGCTGGATACTTTGGTGGATCACAAGCTGAACATGAGTCAATGGTGTGATGCAGCTGCAAAACAAAATGCAATCCTAGCTGCAGCAACAAAACTATAACATCAAAATCAAGAGAAGAAAGAACAGAAGAGGTTTTCTGTGTTGGTCAGAATGAGCTTACACTACTATATCCAGTTCTGGATACTGCATTATAGGAAGGACATTTGCAAACCAAAGCATGTTCAAAGAAGAGTAACTGTCAGAAGTGAAATATGGTCTGGAATCTGAGCAGGCTGAAAGAAAAACCCTGGTCGTGCTACTTGAAAGGAGGAAGTTTTTTCTAGGGTGCCAAAATCACCCTGCAAGGTAGCTACAGAATGGGGGGAATTCTGGCACAATTTTTTTTTTAATTGAAAAGTTTTACAGTACATTTTTTAAAAAGAAAAACTCCCTCCCTCCCCCCCCCCTCCCCCTTAAGTTCCGTTTCTGAGTCAATTTCTATCAATGCTTTATATATCCTTTTTTTTTTATTAAAGAGTTTTACAAAAACAAAATTTTACAATATATCCCCAAATCCCCGCCACCCCAAACCCACCCACTTCCCCCCCCCACTTCCCAGAGCTAAATACAGGATTATAGTTATAATAATCACATTCTAAATAAAAATTATGCATAATATAGAATTAACCAAATTCATAATGTGCTTTAACTCCCCTTTAACATAACTACATACAGAGTACCGATAACAATATCCCACTAAAATCTACTCATAAGCTAAATGGAACTGTTTGGTCCCATATTTGTTCTGAATATAATCTATCCATCTCCTCCAAACTGAAATATATCTTTCCTGTGAATGATCCTTCAAATAAGCAGAAATCTTAGACATTTCTGCAAGATTCGAAACTTTAAACACCCATTCTTCTATAGTAGGCAAACTATCCTTCTTCCAGTATTGTTCCACCAGTAACCGTGCTGCTGTTATCAAATTCAACATCAAATTAGTTTCTTTAACATCCCAATCTACAACAATACCCAATAAAAACAATTGCGGAGAAAACTTTATCTTTCTCTTAAAAATCTTTTGAATATATCTATATTACGTAACCTTTGTTTCTTCCTTAACAAATAAGCTAACCACCTACCTGGCTTATTAGCATTGCAAAAAGTATTATGTTTAGCATACTGTAAATTGGTTGCCACTTGATCTGCCATCAACATATCAAACTGGCCTCTTAATAAAGTAATTACCTCTTTAATCTTCCCATCAGATGAATTCAAAATTAAAGCCTTCTCTTTCCTCTTAATTTCCTCCTCTAATTCTTTTCGCCTATCTTCCAGTTTGCGTCTGTACTTATTATTCAAATATATTAACACTCCTCTCATATAAGCTTTACTTGCATCCCAAACCATTTCAATAGAAGTACCCTTGTTCATATTCATATTAAAAATTCTTTCATCTGTTTTTTTACACTCTTCCACATTTTCTTGATATCTAAACAAATTTTCATTAAGTCTCCAAGACCGCCTGTCTCCATTGTCTTTTTCTATTTCCAACCATACTGGACTATGATCTGATATAGTTCTTGGACATATCTTAATCTTCTTAATCCTAGAAAAAAGATCATTAGTAATTAATACAAAATCAATCCTAGAAAAAGATTGATGCCTATCGGAAAAAAGGTGAAGTCTTTTTCTTGCAAATTTCTTTCTCTCCAAACATCTCTCAATTCCAAATCGTCTTTCATCTCAAAAAAAGTTTTAGGCAATCTGGCATGACTTGGTATACTTCTAAAAAGGCCTTTTTTGTCCATTTGTACATCCAAAACACCATTCCAGTCTCCCATAAAAATACAAGATTTATAATCCCATTGAGTTATCTTGCTGTGTAATAGTTTATAAAATTCTCCTTGCTGTTGATTAGGAGCGTATAATCTAACCAAAAGTATTTTCTTGCCTTCTATTAATAGTTCAATTGTAACATATCTTCCTTGTTTATCTGTTTCAATTAAATTAGCTGTTAAGTTATTCTTTACATAAATAACTACTCCATTTTTCTTGTAAGGAGCAGACGCAATAAACTGTGTCCCCAGCCTAAAATTTATCAAATATTTTTGATCACAACACACCAGATATCGCAGTCGTAGAGAACCAAAGCATACAGTTGATTGATATCGCTGTACCAGGAGATGCCAGAAAAAGAACTGAAAAAAATTACGAAATACCGCAACCTGGCCATCGAAACTGCATGATTATGGATGAAACGTGTAACAGTGATACCCATTGTCATCAGGGCACTGGGAACTATGTCCAAAAACTTTGCAAAATACATCAACAAACTGCAGCTTCCTGAAATAACTCCAGCAAAGCTACAAAAACTGCACTACTCGGAACATCTTACGTTTTAAGGAGATACCTGGTTGATACCTAGGATGCTGGCAGCAACCCGTGTCAACCATTAGTGCCAGTCAATTTGAGTGTTCAGTTGACTGAGTTTCATGTTTTATTAACAACAACAACAACAACAACAACAATAGAATGCTGCAAGTACATCAGATGGTTGAAGAAGAAAAAATGGCTTTGGAAGAATATCTGAAGGACAATGATGAAGATGCACTGAAATTAGTATATCAGGAAGGCTTACTGACTACTGGAGAGACCAAACTTGCCTACAAGAAAGACCAAATGAAGAATAGAATGGAAGGATGGGAAGACAAAGCACTACATGGCCAGTACATTAAAAAAAATAGCTGGGAAAGCAGATAATAACAAGACCTGGCAATGGCTAAGAGCAGGAAAGTTGAAGTAAGAGACTGAGGGACTAATTCTGGCTGAACAAGACCAAGCCTTAAGGACAAATGCATACAAAGTCAAAATTGAGAAGACAGCAACAGACAGTAAGTGCAAAGAAGCTGAAAAAACAGTGGACCACCTGGTAAGCTGCTGCAAGAAGATCGCACAGACTGACTACAAGCAGTGGCATAACAAAGTAGCAACAAAGGTGCATTGGAAGATCTGCAAGAAATATCATTTGCCTGTAAGCAAGAACTGGTGGGATCATAAAATAGGGAAAGTCATAGAAAATGATAAAGTTAAACTGCTCTGGGACTTCAGAATTCAAACAGACAAGCACCTGCAACATAACACCCTGGACTTAACAATTGTCCATAAGAAAGACAAAAAAGTCTGGATAGTGGACATGGCAGTGCCTGGAGACAGCAGAACAGACGAGAAAGAACTGGAGAAGATAACAAAATACAAAGACATAGAAATAGAAATAGAAAGACTGTGGCAAAGGCAAGCAAGGGTAGTACCAATAGTAATAAGCGCCTTGGATGCAATCCCAAAACAACTGGAGCACCACTTGAACATCATTGGCATTGACAAATTCACCATTAGTCAATTGCAAAAGGCGGCCTTACTAGGAACTGCTTCCATCCTGCGACGATATCTGTAATACCATCAAACATCCACATCTGCCTATCCCAGGTCCTTGGTAAGGACTCAATAGGTAGACAAAAATGCCAAATCCAGTCTGAACATCTGGCTGACTGTGCGATTATTTTTTTTATTAAAGAATTTTAAAGTTTTACAATACATTTTAAAACATAAACATAACATACATTATCCAATACATTCAAAACATAACCCCAATTCCCCTCCCTCCCCCTCCCCCCAGACTTCCCAGACCTGAATACAGGGTATTGCCTTTAACAAACTTAAACTAAAATATGCTAAATAACTATAATTAAACTTCAAATCCTATCGCACTTTAACTCCCTTAAACATAACTAAATAATAACACATCTTATAATTCTAATAATAATTATGCTAATACTCATTCATATGCTAAATGAAACTTTTTAGTCCCATATTTTTTTTATTAAAGAGTTTTACAAAAAAAGATTTTACAATACATCCCCAAAACCCCCCC
>JAKJMR010015336.1:0-45764 GCA_024449315.1 Daboia siamensis | reverse complement strand
GGGGGGGGGGGGGAAAGCCCTAATAAGCAGGCATATACATAGAATGAAGGCTATTGCTAAGCACATTTGATTTGTGCTTAGATTGTAAGCTGCCCTGAGTCTTCGGAGAAGGGCGGGATATAAATGGGATTAAAATAAATAAATAAAATAAAATAAATAAAACAATTTAAATCTCTAATTTGTTTTACTAAATTTTCATCTATAATTGTGATGCCAACCTTCTGATCCAACTTCCACCTAGCTTTCAATTGGGTATATTGAAACCAAGAGTAACTTATGTTTTCTTGTCTTAACTCATCTAATGATTTAAGTTGCCAATCATTCCCTTCCAATCTAAGTAATTCCTTATAGGAAAACATATCCAAACTCACTCCCATAGATACACCTTCTATCGCGTGTCCAGGAATTCCCCAAATCGGTATTTTATAATTTAACTTATAATAATACTTTTTCCAGACACGCAACAAGGCACTTGTAAGAGTATGAGATTTGAAAGCCCTATCCACCTTTTTATCATAAAGCAAATATGCATGCCATCCATATACCAAATCCCAACCCTCAAGGTGAAGTATTCTCTTATTAGTTAAATTAAGCCAATCGCTAACCCATGTCAAGACCACCACATCATAATACAGTTTCAAATTCGGCACCTTGAGTCCCCCTCTTTCCCTAGCTTCTTGTAAAATCTTAAATTTAACTCTTGGTTTTTTCCCGCCCAAATAAATTTATTAATACCCTTCTGCCATTCATCAAGGTTGGCATCCTTTTTCAATATAGGTATCATTTGAAACAAAAAGAGAAACTTTGGCTGAACATTCATTTTAACAACTGTGATTCTTCCCAATAAAGATTATTGTAATTTTTTCCAATTATTTAAATCCCTTTGTATCTTCAACCATAATGTTTCATAATTATTCTTATATAATTTTACATTTGAAGCTGCAGTATACACTCACAAATACTTAACCTTTTTTACTATTTCAAAACCTGTTAGTTTAATTAACATTTCCCTTTCACTCATAGATATATTCTTAGATAATATCTTAGTCTTATTACTATTCACCTTAAACCCAGAAACCTTACCATACTGAGTTATAATTTCCATCAAATCTATAACCGATTGTATCGGTTGAGATACTGTCACAACCAAGTCATCAGCAAAAGCTCTCAATCTATAATCATTCTGTTTTATTTTAATTCCCTTTATCATAGAGGACTCTCGAATTTTAATTAATAAAATCTCTAACATTAGAACAAACAATAATGCTGATAAGGGGCATCCCTGTCTTGTACCTTTTTCAATTTTAAACGTCTCTGTTAGCCCCCCATTAATTATAATTTGTGCAGTTTGTTGTTGATATATAGCTTTAATAGAATGTAGGAATCCTTCTCCAAAATTCATCTCCTCAACAACTCTCAATAAGAATTGCCAATTCAATTGATCAAAAGCTTTCTCTGCATCCAAAAATATCAATGCTGCAGGGACTTGGTTGTTCTTATCCAAGTATTCAAGCAAATTTACAATTTGTCTTACATTATATTTCATATACCTTCCAGATATAAATCCCGATTGATCACTATGAATCATTTGTTTCAAAACTTGCATTAATCTATTAGCCAATACTTTAGCAAAAATCTTATAATCTGTATTCAAAAGCGATATAGGTCTATAATTTTTAGGTTGAGTAAGGTCTTGATCCTCCTTTGGAATCAATGATACAAAAGCTGTCCTCCAAGATGGGGGAACTGCTCCTCCAGTCTGAATGTCATTAAACAAGATCTTTAAAGGTTCAATCATTTCAACCAGCAACATTTTATAATAAATTTCTGTTAATCCATCTGTTCCCGGGGCCTTGCCCACTTTCAACTGTTTAATAGCTAAAGAGATTTCCTCTGATGTTATTAAGTGATTCATCTCAAGTTGTTGTTCTTTTGAAAGTCTCGGAAAATGAGCTTCCTGTAAATACTTATCTATATCTAAAGCTTGTATGTTTTCTCTAGAATATAATTTTGAATAAAAATCTAAAAAACTCCTCTTAATCAGCTTTTGTTGATAGACTTCTTTTCCTTTATATTTTATTTTATCTATAGTACGTAATTTCTGTTTCTTCCTTAATTGTTAAGCCAACCACCTACCAGGCTTATTAGCGTTACAAAAAGCATTATGTCTAGCATAACGCAAGTTAGTTGCTACTTGGTCAGCCAATAGCATACTAAATTTTTCTTTCAATAAATGTATCGAAATCCTTAAATTATTATCCAATGGATTCAAAATAAAGTCTTTCTCCTTAGATTTAATCTCTTCCTCAAGATCTATACGTTTTTGCATTTGCTTACGCCTATAAGCATTGTTCATATAAATCAAGACCCCTCTCATATAAGCTTTACTGGCGTCCCAAACCTTTCCCATCGATGTACCTTTATGCATATTTATAAAAAAAAATTCTTTCACATGTTCTCTACATTTCTGCAAGAACACCTCATTTGTAAATAAATTTTCATTCAGTCTCCAGGATCTTCTACTACCATCTTCAGCAAAAAACTCCAACCAAACAGGACTATGATCCGACAATGTCCTAGGAAAAATCTTAACGTTCTTAACCCTAGAGAAAAGATCAGTAGTAATTAAAATAAAGTCAATCCTAGAAAAAGATTTATGTCTATCCGAAAAAAAAGTAAAATCTCTGTCTTTCATATTCCTTTCCCACCATACATCTCTTAATTCCAGATCCTCCTTCAAATAAAAAAAAGCTTTAGGCAATTTCGAATTAGAAAAGTTTTTGAAGGATCCCTTCTTGTCTTCAGATGGGTCCAAAACTCCATTCCAGTCCCCCATCATAATAACAGATTTGTAATCCAATTCAATTAATCTCTGATGTAAAAATTTGAAGAATTTTTGCTGTTGTTGATTTGGAGCATATAATCCAATAAGAAGAACTTTCTTTCCTTGTAGCATTAATTCAATACTAACATATCTCCCTTGTTTGTCTGATTCAATTAATCTAGCCGAAGAATCTTTTCTTAAATAAATGACCACTCCAGCCTTCTTGTCCAGAGCAAAAGATGCAAAATGTGTTCCCAATCGGGAATTAGCCAGATACTTTTGGTCTTTTAATGCAATATGTGTCTCTTGTAAACAAACAATGTCATTTTTATGTTGTTTCAAATAATAAAATACTTTCTTTCTTTTCTGCGGTGAATTTAAGCCATTAACATTCCATGTCAGGAACTTCACCATCTCTGGTGACCATGAGCCTTTGGAACATAGCCTGAAGATAACCTGTTGCTCTCTTCGGATGTGCTCCTCCCACAGGCTCTGAAACAGCCACATCTTGCGTAGTTAGACCAGATACAAGCTTCTGTTTTTGCTCTTTTTCCATACGCTTGTATGCAGCCCTAGTCATCCTCTGTTCTTTCGGGTCCTCCTTTAATGCCAAACTCTGCTCCATAATCTCAGCCTGCCGCATCTCCTCAAGAGGCAGTGACATTGCCCCTTCACTCAATTGTTTGTCTTCTTGTCTTACTTCTGTTCTTTTAACTCAAGGAGACGGTGGTGAGCCTGCTTTAAGGACCTTAGTATAAAAATCTTTTGCTTTTAAAATTGTATTCAACCTGTATCTCGTCCCTGCATAATTCACCACAATTCCATTAGGTATTTCCCATCTAAACTGAATTTGTCGCTTCTTAAGCTCATCGAACAGAAAAGCGAAATCTTTCCTTTTTCTAAGAATTTTTGGAGGTATCTCCTTTAAAATTATAATATCTTGGCCTGAAATTTGAAAAAGCCTGGATAATAGAATTTCTGGTTGATCTCCTGGAAAAGTAAATCACTACATCTCTAGGTAAATTTTTCTGTCTAGCAATCCAGGAATTAACCCTAAATGTCTTATCCATTTCTTTAAGTAATTCTTCAGGTTCACATTTCAAGACAGGAGCCACTGCTTGTACCACTTCCCATTCCAAATCTTCTTTAGGATTCTCTTTAAGGCCTCTGATGCGCAATGCAAACTCCATGTCTTTATATTGTGATAGAGTAACTACATCTTCTGTTCTATCAGTTTTAACCTCTGCTCTATTTTCTGTTCAGTACTGATGATTTTATTTTCCAGATTCTCCACATACTCCATAACTGAATCCACACGAACATCCAGGCGTTCAATATGTGCAGCCAAACCCTGAAGTGCTAGCACTATATCCTCCCTCATCTGTTTGTTTTGATTAACAAATTCTTCCTTTGTTTCCTTTATTTCTTGCTGTAATACTTGTGTCAATACTTGTGTTGACTGCATCACAACTTGCTGTATGTCTGCCAATGTAAATGCAGGTGGTGGTGGGGAAGGTGGTTGTACTGTAGGTTTCGTTGTAGTCCAGGTCTGTTTTTCTTTAGCCCAGGTAACACGTTTCTGATGTTGCTTGTTGTTCAGGAGCGGCTTGACAAGAGGAATACGACATTTGAAGCCCATGTCCAGGATCCGTCTGTGTGTGGTGGCTCTTGATGCACTGACTCCAGCCTCAGTCCACTCCTTGTGAAAGTCCCCAACACTTTTGAATGGCCTTTTCCTGACAATCCTCTCCAGGCTGCGGTCATCCCTGCTGCTTGTGCACCTTTTTCTTCCACACTTTTCCCTTCCACATAACTTGCTATTAATGTGCTTTGATACAGCACTTGGGGAACATCCAACTTCTTTTGCAATTACCTTTTGAGGCTTTCCCTCCTTATGGAGGGTGTCAATTTATTTATTTATTTATTATTTATTAATTGGATTTTTATACCGCCCTTCTCCCGAAAGACTCAGGGCGGTGTACAGGGCAATAAATACATAAAAGAAGATACAAAAGTTAAAAAGGATTAAATAAATGCCCGTTATTAAAACAATAATTAAAATATATTAAAACCCCCTTAACCCATCAGACCAGGTCAGACTGCTCAAATAAATATGTTTTTAGATCGCGCCAGAAGGAGCGAAGGTCGGGGGCTGTCCGGAGCTCAACCGGCAAGTGGTTCCATAGGTCTGGCGTGCCCACAGAGAACAGTCTCCCCCTGGGGGCCACCAATCGACATTCTTTGATTGGGGGCACCCTGAGGAGGCCCTCTCTGTGGGAGCGCACTGGACGGAGGGAAGTTGACGCCGGCCGCAGGTGTTGCCGTAGGTAATCCGGACCCATGCCATGTAGGGCTTTGTAAATCATTACTAACACCTTGAATCTCACCCGGAGGGCAACTGGTAGTCAATGCAGCTCGCGGAGCAAAGGTGTAACATGGGAGTATCGGGAGACCCCCAGCACAACTCGCGCGGCTGCATTCTGCACCAGTTGGAGCCTCCGAGTGGACTTCGAGGGCAGCCCCATGTAGAGAGCATTACAGTAGTCTAGACGAGAAGTCACGAGCGCATGAGTGACTGTACGCAAGGCATTCCGATCCAGATAGGGTCGCAACTGGTGCACCAGGCTAACCTGGGCAAAGGCCCCTCTAGTCACAGCTACTATATGCTCTTCAAAAGAGAGCTGTGAATCTAGAAGGACCCCCAAGTTGCACGCCCTATCTACGGGGGGCAATAACTCACCCCCAATAGCCAAGGATGGAACAATCGGAACTTCTCGGGATGCCGGCACGAACAGCCACTCAGTCTTGTCAGGGTTGAGTCGAAGCCTGTTCCTCCCCATCCAGACCCGGACCGCCTCCAGGCAGCGGGACATCACGTCGAGGGCATCACTGGGGTGTTTTGGGGTCGAAATAAAAAGCTGGGTATCATCAGCATATTGATGATACCCAACTCCAAAACCACGAATGATCTCACCCAGCGGCTTCATATAGATGTTGAACAGGAGAGGCGAGAGAACCTATCCCTGAGGAACTCCACAAATGAGAGGTCTCAAGGTCGATCTCTGCCCCCCTGCCAACACCGACTGCGAACGTCCCAGAAGGTAGGAGGATAACCACTGAAGAACTGTGCCTCCCACTCCCAACCCCCTGAGACGTCGCAGTAGGATACCATGGTCGATGGTATCAAAAGCCGCTGAGAGGTCTAAAAGGACTAGGACAGAGGAGCAACCCCTGTCCCGAGCCTGCCAGAGATCATTCACCAGCACGACCAATGCCGTCTCCATGCTGTACCCGGGCCTGAAGCCCGATTGGTATGGGTCTAGATAATCAGCTTCATCCAAGAACAAAGGGAGCTGTTGCGCCACCATGCTCTCAACAACCTTCGCCAGAAAGTGAAGGTTGGAGACCGGATGAAAGTTGTTTAATATTGCTGGGTCCAAGGCAGGCTTCTTGAGGAGGGGCCTCACCACCGCTTCCTTCAAGGTGGTGGGAAAGCTACCCTCACTCAAAGAGGCAGTAATTATTGCCTGGAGCCAGCCTCGTGTCCCATCCCGGGCCACATAAGTCAGCCAGGAGGGGCACGGGTCCAACAAACACGTGGTGGATCTCAGCTTCCCCATGATCTTGTCCACTTCTTCAGGGGTCACAGGGTCGAACTCTTCCCAGATCAAATCGACAAGGCTGCCCGGATCTTCATCGTCAGACTCTTCCCAGTCGGAGTCCAGACCAATCCGGATCTGAGCGATTTTGTCTGACAGAAATCGACTAAACTCCTCAGCTCGACCCTGCAAGGGTTCCTCCCTCACCTCCTGATTAAGGAGAGAGTGAGTTACTCTAAACAGGGCGGCCGGGCGATTATCTGCAGATGCGATGAGGGTGGCAAAGTGGTTAGACCTTGCCACCCTCATCGCCATGAGATAAGTTCTCGTAAACGACCTTAGTCGTAACCGGTCGGATTCAGATTGGCTGGATCTCCAACAGCTCTCTAGGCCCCGTCTCCGATGCTTCATCTCCCGGAGCTCCATGGAGAACCATGGAGCCCATTGGGATCTGCGCCGGGTCAAGGGCCACATGGGTATAAGTTGGTTGAGTGCCTCTGTGGCTGCCCTTTCCCAGGCTTCCACTAGGGCATCTACCGAGCTGTGAGCAAAGGAGGCAGGTGGGGGCCCCAGAGCCGTCTGGAACCGCTCAGGGTCCATCAGGCGCCTAGGACGGAACCATCTTATTGGCTCAGAAACCCCACGACAGGGAGTAGCAAAACGGAAGACCAGCCGCAGGAGATGATGATCGGTCCATGACAGGGGTATAATAGTTGGCGAACCCCCCCCTGAGGTCATCTAACCACCATCCAGATAGAAAAACCAAATCAAGCGTGTGACCCCCCCCCCATGAGTTGGGCCCTGAATAACCTGCGTCAGGTCCATGGCCGCCATGGAAGCCATGAACTCCCGAGCTAACTCAGATAATCCTCCCAGGGATGGTAGGTTGAAGTCACCCAAAACTATAAGTTTGGGGAACTCAACCACCAATCCTGAGAGGATATCGAGAAGCTCAGGCAGGGCTGCTGCTACCCGACTAGGCGAAACGTACACCAGCAGCAAGCCCAACTGCGCTCTAGGGCCACATCTCAGGAGGAGGGACTCACACCCGCCTATCTGGACTATAGTGGCCTCCCGCGGACATAAGGTCTCCCTCACAACTCCTGCCACTCCACTGCCCCTACCCTGAGCCCGAGGCTGGTGCAGCACCCGGAAGCCTGATGGGCTAAGATCAACCAGGGGGACACCGCCCTCTGGGCCCAACCAGGTCTCCATAATGCAAACCAGGTCCGCATGCTCCTCCTCAATCAACTCACGAATGAGAGGTGCCTTATTCATTACGGACCTGGCATTGAAATACACGAGCCTGAGCTCAGGTGGCTGCTCATCCTCGCTCCCGGTACCACGCACTGAAATCAGAGGGTCGGAGCGCATCACCGCTTGAAGACAGCGGGGATGCACTCCCAGATATTGATATGGCCCTCTGTTCATACACCTGCGGCCATTCCCTACCGCCGTGGGAATAGGTAATCCCACACCCCGCTCCGGGGCCCCGTAGGCCCCCAGCCCAACCCCCACCACGGCGCGATCAATCCCCGACCTGGTCTGAAAAACGGTTGGTGGAACCCCCCTAGTTTCCAACCGAACCTGTAAATCCACCCCCCTCCCTAACCCCAAAAAATATTTTGCTAAAAAACAAATCAGGGGCCTCTTGTTAAATTTAGAAAAGAGGCTCCTGTCCCTGCCCAGCCATCTCTCGGGGTCCCAATAATTGGGCCTGTCATCAAGAGGAGAAATCAAAAAACAGGCGGGTCGCTCCCAGGAAGGGGGGACACCCCTGAGAGCAAATAAATCCGTGCTGGAATAATATAAGCGAGTCATAATTGTCTATGAGAGTCCAGCAAAGCAGACCCATGCTTAATAGGAGGATCTTAAATCAAAGAAGGATAAATGTCCAGACCACCAAACCAACTCCACTGCCACTAGAGTTGGATAATCTCAGAGCAGGCCGGCCAACCATCCTCTCACGACAGGCGCAGGCCTGGACCAGGAGGCGGAATGGAAAGTACATCCAGGATAAGGCCAGGCCCCCATAGAGCTCACACCTCAAGGGGGTAGCAGATGATAGTTCCGAGCCAGTCTCTCACAATGGCTCAGTACCTGGATCCTTCTGAGTCTTTAAAAGGAATGATGGTCAATGATGGTTTTCTGCACAACTGTCAGGTCAGCAGTCTTCCCCATGATTGTGATTCCTACTGAACCAGACTGAGAGACCATTTAAAGGCTCAGGAACCCTTTGCAGGTGTTATGGCTTAATTAGCTGATTAGAGTGGGACACTTTGAGCCTAGAATATTGCACCTTTTCACAATATTCTAATTTTCTGAGATTGTGGATTTGGGGTTTTCATGAGCTGTACGCCATAATCATCACAATTATGACCAATCACGGCTTGAACTATCTTGCTTTGCATGTAATGAGTCTATCTCATATATTAGTTTCCCCTTTTAAGTTGCATTACCGAAATAAATGAACCCTTGCACAATATTCTAATTTTTCGAGTTTCACCTGTATCTGGCCATACTGAAACCAAGTTTGTACTATTTTTTCCTCTTTTAAAATATTAAATGGCTTTAATTGCCATACATTCCTTTCCAGTCTATGGATTTCTTTATATGTAGTCACATCATGTTTAAATCCCACATTTATATTTTCTATGGCATGTTTGGGTATTGCCCAAATTGGTATTTTATAACTTAACTTATCTCGATATTTTTCCAAACTCGCAACAGGGCATACCTTAATATATGTGTCTTAAAAACATTATCCACCTTTTTATCATACAATAATTAAGCATGCCAGCCATATAACAAATCACATCCCTCAATATTAAATAATCTCCCTTCTGTTAAATTAAACCAATTACTAATTGATGATAAAGCCGCGGCCTCATAATATAATTTAAGATTGGGCACTTTAAGACCACCTCTTTCACATATATCTTACATTATCTTAAATTTAACTCTCGGTCTTTTCCCTACCCAAATAAATTTATTGACACCTCTCTGCCATTCCTCCAAATTTGAGTCTTTTTTAAGTATAGGAATCATTTGAAACAAAAATAAAAATTTTGGCAAAACATTCATTTTTACTGCTGCAATTCTTCCCAATAAAGACAATTGTAATTTTTTCCAGCTATCTAATTCTTTTTGTATTTTTAACCATAACAATTCATAATTATTTTTATACAATTTCACATTTGAAGCTGAAAGATATACCCCCAAATATTTAATCTTTTTAATTATTTCAAATCCAGTTAATTCTCCTAAAACCTCCTTTTGTTCTGTAGTCATATTTTTAGACAATATTTTATTTTTTTGCCTATTCACCTTAAATCCAGAAACTTGACCATATTGCAAAATTATTTCCATTAAATCTACAACCGATTGAGTCGGTTGACTTAATGTAATAACCAAGTCATCCGCAAATGCTCTCAATCTATAATCTTGATCTTTTATTTTAATTCCCTTTATTTTCTTTGAATCACGTATCTTAATCAATAATATTTCCAGTGTTAAAACAAAGAGCAATGGCGACAACAGACATCCCTGTCTCGTACCCTTTTCAATTTTACAAGCTTCTGTTAAGCTACCATTAATTATTATTTGAGCTGTTTGTTTTTGATAAATTGATCTAATAGGTTGTAGAAACTTATCACCATGTCACTGCTGAACAGTTGAACTGTGTTGAGTATTGATTCATGTTCCCTGTGGCTTTTTGCATACAGTTTTAAGTCATCCATGTATAGTAGATGGTTTATCTTGCCATGCTGGCTTGAGATGTGTTATCAGAATGGACTTCGGACTTGGAAAATGTGCTATATTATCCATGCAACAAGGAAAAATGGGAAGAATAGAAGGAATAGAACTGGGAAATGGAAGTATTGTGAAAGCACTAGCAAAGGATGATGGTTACAAATACCTAGGTATATTGGAAGCAGATAACTTCTTGAATGGAAAAGTCAAAGAGTCAACACAAAAGGAATACATCAGAAGAGTCCACAAAATACTAAAATCAAAGCTGAAAGCTGGAAATATAATTAAAGCCATTAATACATGGGCAGTCCCAGTGATACGCTACCCAGCTGGAATTATCAACTGGACATTTGCCAAATTGGAACACCTAGACCGGAAAACACGTAAACTTTTGAACATGCACCATGCTCTACATCCACGAAGTGACATCGACAGGTTATACCTGCCAAGAAGAATAGGTGGCAAAGGGCTACTGCAAATCCAACAAACTGTAGAAGAAGAAAAACGAAGTTTGAATGACTACGTGAATCAAAGTACAGAAAAATTGCTGCCGGCTGTGAAAACAGAGAGCATTACAAAAATAACAGAAACAAAGGCAGAATATAAAGAAAAACAGCTGGATGACCGATTAAATAGATGGAAAACCAAAGCTTTGCATGGACAGCATTTGAAAAACATTGAAGGAAAATGTGATAACAACTTGACATGGGCATGGCTTAAGATGGGAACGATCAAGAAAGAAAAAGAAGGGTTAATACTGGCTGCTGAAGAACAAGCACTACAAACTAATGCCATGAAAGTGAAGATACAAAAATCTACTGATAATTCAAATTGCCGACTTTGCAACGACAAAGTTGAAACTGTTTGACATTTAATATGTGAGTGCAGCAAAATCTCGCAAACTGATTACAAAGCTAGACATGACCGAGTTGCTAAACGAATCCACTGGGCATTGTGTAAAAAATAGGACTTTCCTGTGTCTGAAAAGTTGTGGGAACATAGGGTGGAAAAAGTTGTCGAGAATGAGAGGGTGAAAATCTTGTGGGACTTCCGAATACAGACAGATCGCCATTTGGAACACAACACACCAGATATCGCAGTCGTAGAGAACCAAAGCATACAGCTGATTAATATCGCTGTACCAGGAGATACCAGAGTCAAAGAAAAAGAACTGGAAAAAAGTACGAAATACCGCAACCTGGCTATCGAAACTGCACGATTATGGATGAAACGTGTAACAGTGATACCCATTGTCATCGGGGCACTGGGAACTATGTCCAAAAACGTTGCAAAATATATCAAGAAACTGCAGCTTCCTGCAATAACTCCAGCAAAGCTACAAAAACTGCGCTACTCGGAACATCTTACATTTTAAAGAGATACCTGGTTGATACCTAGGATGCTGGCAGCAACCCGTGTCAACCATTAGTGCCAATCAATTTGAGTGTTCAGTTGACTGAGTTTCATGTTTAATGAATAAAAGTTATTGTTCGGCATATGGTGTTAGCCTACAATATTGGGTTGAAAATATATTAACCATGATGTTATGTCTTTAAGATGTTAATTGGCCAATGGGTGTGTAAGTGTTCTCATGGCCATAAGAGGGAGCTAGTAATGTAGCTTCTCTCTTTCTCTGAATTCACTGCTCTCTACTGTTACTGTTTTTGCTCTGTTACTGTGATAAACCTGAACTGTGTATTGACCTCTGGACCAGTAAGAAGACTTTGTATTTTGGATTGCTACTTGGACTGTTTATTTTTCACTGTGCATTTTTGCTTTTACAACTCAGTGTACTCTTGTGGTTACTGTGTGAGTCTTACTGCTCTCAGTACCCTTCCTTGTCTGTGCAACTCTTTGGTAGCACAAGGAGACCTCTGCACAACAAATTCCTCAACACTGGTTATGGGCCCAGGCCAGTACTGAGAGTTACTACACACAGTATTCCTAGCTGAGTTTGTGTTAGCTATTTGGTGTAAAATGGCACAAGAACAGTTGTCAGGCATCTCCTGGATAACCCAGTTGGATGGGACAAACTATGTTTCCTGGTCCACGAAATGCTGCTTGCTTTTGCGCAAGGAAGGACTATGGACTGTTGTAAATAACCCACCTGATACTACTGCTTGGGATGCAAATAATGAAGAGGATGCAAAGAAGATAGACGACTTTAAACAAAACAATGAGAAAGCTCTTTGCATTATTGGACTAACACTGAATGACCAGCAGCTTGTCCATATTCGTGGTGAGGAGTCTGCTGCTAGGTGTTGGAGCGTTTTGCAAAGGTTTTATGTTCGAGACACTGTGGGTGCACATATACACCTTACACGTAAGCTGTTTAGGGCTCGTCTGCAGAAGAATGGAGATATGCTGACCCATTTAAACTAAATGAAGGCAACTTTTCAAGAGCTTCATGAAAAGGAGCTGATTTTTTCAGAGTTGCATCAGGTCTACATTATTCTGACATCTTTGGATGAGAGTTTATTTTATTTATTTATTTATTTATTTAGATTTATATACCACCCTTTCCCGAAGGACTCAGGGCGATTTACAGGATATTTAAAAGAAAATCAATACAAAAGCTAAAAACAATTAAAAAAGATTACATCATTCCCTGAGAAAAAATAAAAACCCCAGTTAAAGTTAAAAAATTCTCAGCCTGGGCCAGAGAGCTCGAAGAGCCAGGTCTTCAGGTCCCGGTGGAATGAACGGAGGTCAGGGGCAGTCCTAAGCTCCACAGGCAGCTGGTTCGAAAGGGCAGGCGCGCCCACTGAGAAGGCCCTACCCCTGGGTGTTACCCGCCGGCAATCTTTTACCGGCAGCACCCTGAGAAGACCCTCCCTGTGGGAGCGCACTGGACGAAGGGAACTTGATGCTGGCAGCAGGTGTTCCCTCAGATATCCCGAACCCAAGCCATTTAGGGCATTATAGGTCATCACCAGCACCTTGAATCTCACCCGAAGGGCAACCAGAAGCCAATGCAGCTCGCGGACTAGAGGTGTTAGATGGGAGTATCAGGAAACCCCCATCACAACTTGCGTGGCCGCATTCTGCACCAGCTGAAGCCTCCGGGTGGTCCTCAAGGGCAGCCCCATGTAGAAAGCGTTGCAGTAGTCTAAACGGGAGGTCACGAGCGCATGAGTGACTGTGCGTAGGGCATCTCGGTCCAGATAGGGTCGCAACTGGTGCACCAGGTGAACCTGGGCAAAAGCCCCCCTGGTCACGGCTCCTATGTGATCTTCAAAATTGAGCCGTGAATCCAGGAGGACGCCCAAGTTGTGAGCCCTATCAACGGGGGGTAACACCTCACCCCCCATCGTTAGAGATGGAATAATCTGGTTGACCCGAGATGCCGGTATGCACAGCCACTCAGTCTTGGCAGGATTGAGATGAAGCCTGTTTCTCCCCATCCAGACCCGGACCGCTTCCAGGCAACGGGACATCACGGCGAGGGCATCGCTGGGTTGGTTCGGGGTGGAGAAAAAAAGTTGGGTATCATCAGCATACTGATGATACCCCACCCCGAAACCACGAATGATCTCGCCCAGCGGCTTCTTATAGATGTTGAACAGGAGGGGCGAGAGAACCGACCCCTGAGGAACTCCACAAACGAGAGGCCTCGGGGTGGACCTCTACTCTCCTGTCAACACCGACTGCGAGCGGCCCAGGAGATAGGAGGAGAACCACCGCAAAACAGTGCCTCCCACTCCCAACCCCCTGAGACGCCGCAGTAGGATACCATGGTCGATGGTATCAAAAGCTGCTGAGAGATCTAATAGGACTAGGACAGAGGAACGAGCCCTGTCCCGAGCCAGCTAGAGATCATTCACCAGCACGACCAATGCCGTCTCCATGCTGTGCCCAGGCCTGAAACCCGATTGGTACAGGTCCATATAATCAATTTCATCCAGGAACAGAGGAAGCTGATGCACCACCACACTCTCAACAACCTTCGCCAGAAAGCGAAGGTTGGAGACTGGACGATAGTTATTTAAAACAGCCGGGTCCAGGGCAGGCTTCTTGAGGAGGGGTCTCACCACCGCCTCCTTCAGGGAGGCGGGGAAGACACCCTCCTTCAAGGAAGCAGTTATTACTGCCTGGAACCAGCCTCGTGTCTCCTCCCGAGCCGCATAAACCAGCCAGGAGGGGCACGGGTCCAACAAACAGGTGGTGGAGCTCAGCCTCCTCATCATCCTGTCCACATCATCAGGGGAAACAGGATCGAACTGAGTCCAGATAACATGCTCAAAACCGTCCGATTCCTCCATGTCAGATTCCGTCCAGTCAGAGTCCAAACTGGCCCGGATCTGAGCGATTTTGTCCGTCAGATGATGACTAAACTCCTCGGCCCGCCCCTGCAAGGGATCCTCCCTCACCTCCTGGTTAAGAAGGGAGCGAGTCACCCTAAACAGGGCGGCCGGGCAATTATCTGCCGACGCGATGAGGGCAGCGAAGTAATTAGCCTTCGCCGTCCTCATCACCGCAAGATAAGACCTTATAAAGATTCTTAACTGCAATCGGTCAGATTCGGATCGGTTGGATCTCCAACAGCTCTCTAGACCCCGTCTCCGACGCTTCATCTCCGAGAGCTCCACAGAAAACCATTGTTATGATGGGTATGTTTCTTCTTTGGAAGTCCTGACCAGAGAGGAACTGACATTGACTAACATTACTGGGAGACTGTTGGAAGAGTACAGGAGAAGGCGTGACAGAGACCAGATGAGAGAGACACAACCACAAGAGGAGCAGCCATTCACCACTGCTTACAATGTCAAGAAATGTTATTCTTGTGGGGCTAGAGGGCATATAGCCAAATTCTGTAGAAAGGGAAGAAAACAGAATGTAAATAGCAGTGGGAAGGCTAAGAAAGGCATTGGTTTGGCTGTTTCTGGTGAACCAACATCCAGAAATAATGAATTGTGGGTTGTTGATAGTGGGGCTTCACAATGCATTACTAAAGAGAAAAAGAGGTTTATTAATATGAAAAACAGCAACCAATATGTTTCACTAGCCAACGGTTGGAGAATGAAGGCCACTGGTGAAGGTAATTCCTATTGTCTATGCATTAATGAACAGTTACCTATGTTATATATACCTAAACTAAGATTCAACCTGTTATCTGTAAGGGAATTGGTTAAGGTTGGGTTTGTGGTAACATTCAGAGGGGAGCTGGGGTGCCAAACGTGTGCAGGTAATCAAGGTTTGGTTTTCTACCATGCCATATTGTGTATGGTATTTTACCGGTAGAAGTATTAACAACTATATTCAGAATATGGTTTGCAC
This sequence comes from Daboia siamensis, assembly GCA_024449315.1. Taxonomy (NCBI): domain Eukaryota; kingdom Metazoa; phylum Chordata; class Lepidosauria; order Squamata; family Viperidae; genus Daboia; species Daboia siamensis. The sequence continues at coordinate 30,311 of JAKJMR010015336.1, read as the reverse complement.
ATTTTGCTGCCTCCCCCCCACAGTGTATCTGTTAAGCCAGAATCTTTTAACATGGTTCTTATCATGGCTTGTAATGTTTGCCCACGTCTCTCAACAAATGCATTATGTTGAGGCCTATAAGGGGCTGAACATTTATGCTCAATGCCAGCTCATTCTAGCATATCAACAAAGCGCTTGTTTGTAAATTCAGTGCCATTATCAGTAATTATGCACTGAACCTTTCTCTTTGTTTTCCTCTTGACAAATTTCAGCCAGTTTGCAAATTGTTGGAAAGTGTCTGCCTTTGACTTAAGCAGATAACAAAAACCATATCGAGAGTAATGGTCCAGGGGTTAGCTATTATGAAAACGAATAGGGGTTTTAAGGTGTCGCAAGCCAGTAAAATATCTCAGTTATTAAAGAGATACGATATGGAAATGTGTAAACCAGCAAAAACTCCGATGGCTATGGATTTTAAGGACACTAATGTTGAGAGTCCTGTATTTGATAAAACTATGTACCAATCTTTGATAGGAAGTCTTATGTATCTGAGTAATTGGACTAGACCTGATATTTCTTACTGTGTAAACCAATTAGCTAGGTACAACAATGAACCAACTGTTAGACACTGGCAATCAGCTAAATGAGTATTAAGGTATTTGAAACAGACTATTCACTACTTGTTATATTTAGAGCCAAATCGTGAGTTAATCCTCACTGCATATGCAGATTCGAGTTTTGCCTCTGATACAAGCACTTGTAAATCTACTTCAGGGTTGGCTGTAATGTTGGGTGATTCTTTGATTGGATGGAAGTCCATTAGGCAAAAACACATAAGCTTATCTACAATGGAGGCTGAATTTTCATGTCTATCAGTGTTATGTACAGAACTGCTAGTGTACAAACAATTATTGTTAGATATGGGTTTAAATGTAAATACAAATAACAATAATGTCCATATATAGCATATTTTCTGGTTGACTTATGTTTCAATTGTATTTTTAAAGGTCATCTTATTAGGTCACTATGCATCCTGTTTTCAAAATTCTTATTTATACTTAATTTCCCCTCATTATTCAAGCCATTTCTTATCAGTCATAATTTTCTCAAAATTATCTACGTAAATTTCCAAGCTTTTTATTTACCTACACCATCCCAATATTTAAATATTTCATATATTAAAAAGATACTATACTACTTATGTGTCTTATAACATCCACCTATAGTCCTATAACATCTTTTCTGGTCGGCTTATGTTTCAATTATATTTGTAAAAATCACTTGTTAGGTCACTGTATGTCCTGTTTTCAAAACTCTTATTTAAGCTTAATTTCCCCTCAGTATTCAGATCATTCTTCTCAGTCATTGTTCTCTCCAAGTTAATTACCTTTAAATATCCAAAATTTTCATTCACATATATCATCCCAATATTTTTACATTTCATATATTATAAGAAATACTATACTACTTATATTTCTTATCCCTCTTTCTATAGGGCCCCTTTATATCCAAAATTATCTATTCTTTTAACCATATTCAAACAAGCGTTTATTCATCTAGTACTCCATCTGATAAGACGAATCAGGTCTCTTGACTCTAAGTCTAGCCTTCTTCTTTTGCCAAGTTGCTTTACAAGTTAGTATATTCTGCTTGCCAGGGGGTTGTATTTTTGTAAGTATTGTTGGTAGTAAGAAGGATAAGTTGAGTAGGATGTACGCTTTTTGTCTCCCAGAATCTAGTGATTCTCCTGGCAGCTCTATAGTCCATTTTGTTAAATCTTCTTTCTTATCCTCGAGTTTGTCTCGAAGTCCTGATGAATAAAAAATCTTTTCCATTTTCATTGTTGTGGCAAGATTTTGTGGATTTTTTTCTGTTTCTGTTAAGCTGTAGTTCTCTTCATTTGTAGCTTCCCTATTTAAGTCACTTTCTTCTAGTTTGTGTTCTGTTATCTGATTTGTTTGTTCATTGTTTATTGTAATTTTCTGAGAGTTTTTTAATTGTACGTTTAGATTGAAGATGTGCTCATTTATGTCATCAAAGTTGTTTTTGATCTCCTCATGGTTTGAACCATTGTCATTTGAATGTGTCATAGCATTGCATAGATTTCCTCCTGGAAAGTATTTGTCTTATCTTGGAATATTGCTCCTGTAGATCTCTGATGTTCCAGGCTAAACCCTTCAGAAGGGGATATTAGATGTGGTTTCCTGTCACTTTTAGATAAGCATGGAATATCCCTTTTGTCTCCCCCCTCCAAATAATCTTTCACCAGTAAGGTAAAGGTAAAGGTTCCCTTGCACATGCGTGCTAGTCGTTTCCAACTCTAGGGGCCGGTGCTCATTTCCGTTTCAAAGCCGAAGAGCCAGCGCTTGTCCGAGGACATCTCCGTGGTCATGTGGCCGGCATGACTAGACGCCAAAGGCGTACGGAACACTGTTACCTTCCCACCGGAGTGGTCCCTATTTTTCTACTTGCATTTTTACTTTCACCAGTACCATAGTCTCAATAATTAGTCTTGTCAAACCAGCTAATCTCAGAATCCAAATAACTAAAACTTATATAGTTCTTATCTTTATATATGGTTTTTGTAACACAATGAGTTTCCAATTGTCAAGGCATCAGTGAAGGTAGTGTTTTATAACAGTTCTTCTATTCAGGGGTCAGTTATCAACCAGTCAGAATTACAGTCCAGAATGTTTAGCCACCTTAAAGCCTTCCAGAAAATTCCCCCCTAGAAGATTAGCCAAGAGTCTTTTTTTTTTCTTCTGCAGACACTTCTTGAGCTTATAGATGGCCCAGTATATTTTCTTTCTTTGTTCCCAGCTGTTTTCTATTTGGCTGAGGGTTATTAAAGCTCAAGGGAACAGATTATTCTTTGTTTCTGGGCATCTTGCCAGTTTCTGAGTTGGTATGCTCTAATTCTCCACTAGATGTCAGTAGTTGTTTATTTTCCAGCTTTTTCAAACAGTTTTTTTTATAGTTTCATCAAAACTCTTTAGAATGTAAAATCTTAACAGTTTTCTTAATTTTCAGATTTATCCAGACTATAATGTTATTCATTTCATTTCAGTATATTTCTTTCCCCCTTAAAAGTTAATTCACCACTTCCGTCTATGGAGGGGTGGGGATGTAGTCCCCTCCCTTCTCACTTTCAGAGGATTTCTTGCTTTGGGGATCTTTTCCAGGGAAGTGGTTATGAAATAGAAGAGAGAAGATTCATACTGTCACCCAGTTCCAAGCACGCTGTTCACTGTTGTTCTGGTTCGTCATCTTGGACTTCAGCTGTTGGTAGCCTGGGCTAGACACTGATGTGCAGCTAGCCTACTTCTAGTCATTGCATTTCAGGGTCAGATTGGTCCTCAAAGCTGACATGGCATTGTGACTGTGCTGGATTGCATTCTAACTCAGGAGTGTCTGTCAGCGGGACTTGAAAATGGTGCCATAGGAATTTGGTAGCAATTCCAGTGTGAGTTGGCTCTGCAGTCCCTCTTATAATGTCCCCCTTCCCCATACTGTACCAGTAGCATATAATGGAAAGTTGTCTTTCTCCTCAAGTCCTTTGGTATTGGCAGAGGGCTGCAAACAGTTTTAAATCCTCTTTTTATTCAGCCCTTTGCCTTCGCTTCCTATCCCTTTCTCTGCTTTTTTCCCTGTCTTCCTCATTTAATCTTTTTCTTTGGTCATATATGAAGTTGGCAATCCATTGTAGTTCAGGGATTTCCTAAGATGAACAATTGAAAACTACTGCCTGAAAATGACTTTTCATGTCACTAGCAGATTGGTCTACAAATGTGGATGCTAGGATTCTTTGGTCCTTTTGATTAATATCCAGGTGCACATAAGCAACACCAGTTTCAAGGAGGCGAGCACAAAAGGTGTCCAGAGTTTCCTCTTCTTTTCAGACTGTATGCTGGAATTCAGACCACTTTAACGGTTTTCGTCCCAGCTCTTATAAGGCTTCTAATAAATTTTCCTTTCCCCTAGTATATTTGTCCCAGTGGCTGGCTGTACTGTAGTATTATTATCAGCTTGAAGCACTTAGAGGAAAGAAATACTCACATGCATTTGTTGTTTGTCGACTTCAGTTCAGCGTTGGACACAATCATTCCCCAGCATCTAGTAGACAAACTGAGCCTTTTAGGCTTAAACACTCCTTTGTGCAACTGGATTCTTGATTTTCTTACCAACAGGCCCCAATATGTGAGAGTTGAAACAAATACCTTGTGAGATGGCCTCACGAGACCGATGGTTCGTTAAGGTGCTTCCAAGTAAAAGGCAGCATGCAGGGATGCAATCAGATGAAGCTTTATTTAACGATAGAGTAAAGAGAAAGAGTTCCCTGGCATGGAGGCATCCATGCCTGGATTGAGCTCATGGATCATTCACACAAGAGAGCAACAAGAGAGAGCAAGCAAGCAGAGAGCAGCCCCTGAGCAGAGGTTTTTATGAGGGTCCTCAGCCCCTCCCTTACCAATTAACTCTCTCCAATGGGGCTGCAGGGGCCGTAGACCCCTGACCCATCAGTGGGAGCAAAGATGCCTCTTTGCTCCCATCTGATGACCTTTATGGGGAACTGCCATGGCTGGCACAAAAAAATCTAACAATTCCCCTTCTTGCCAGCCAATGACAGAGACCAGTGAATGTATGTGAGGGGGCGAGCAGGTGTCATAGACATGCATATACACGTTCAGAAGACCAAACACAAACACTTACACAGAAGGTTGTGCCGATCAATGGGAACAGGTTTGGTGAACAGGTCAGCTATCTGGTCAGTTTTATTACAGTGCTCAACATGTATAAACCCCATTTTGGCAAGCTGCCTGACATTTTTATAGCGTATGTCTATGTGGCGGGACCTAGAGCCCACTGCATATGCCCCCAAGATTGCAATTGCAGCCGTATTATCCTCTTGAATTTGGATAGGCAGAGGAGGAGGTGCCCAGATGCTCGTTATCAGAGCATCGAACCAAATCAAATCATTGGCCGTGTCCGACAGGCTGGCATATTCCGCCTCGGCCGTGGAGCAAGAAAGAAATTTTTGCTGCCTAACATGCCAATGGATAGGACAGCCATTTAGCAATATGAGGAAACCAGAGATGCTCCGTCTACTCTTAGTGTCACCAGCCCAGTCTGCGTCCGAGTAAGCAGAGAGCTGGGCCATCTTCCCCTTCTCTGGCTCCAGCACAAGGAGAGCATCGGTTGTGCCCCTGAGGTACCTAAGTACCCTCTTAACAGCAGTCCAGTGGAAATCCTTTGGGTGTTCCACATGCCTGGACAGTAGATTCACAGCTAAAGCTATGTCAGGCCTGCTCCAATTGCTGATGTATAGCAAGGAGCCAATCACAGATCTGTAAACCTTATTATCTGTGAACTCAGGACCGTCCTTGTGAGTGTGACTGTAATAGTCACTTTGTATCGGGCTACGCGTTGGGTTAGATTCTGCCATTTTGCATTTGGCCAGCAACTCCTCAATCTTTTCTTTCTGAGATAGGGCGAACCCCTCCTTAGTGGCCAAGATGTGCACACCCAAGTACCTGTCAACCCACCCCAAAGACTTCAGGGTAAACTTTTCCCCCAGGGCCTTGGCAAATTTATCACACCCTTCCTTGTCAGGCCCTACATATAGGAGGTCGTCCACATAAACTAACACCCGTTCTGTGGTACCCTTGGAGTTGCGTGTGAAAACACATTCATCTGCATGGGATGCACTGAAACCAACTCGTTCTAAACTTTTTCTAAGGCAGTCGTACCATAGTTTCCCCGACTGCTTGAGGCCATATAACCCTTTTCGGAGCAGCCATGTGTTTCCCCCTTCCTGCTGGTAGCCAGGAGGGGCCCTCACGTAGATCTGCCGGACCAAGTTGGCGTGGAGGTAAGCCGTCTGGATGTCGAATTGGAAGACTTCCTCCCCCAGAGCGGCTGCAGTTACGAGGGCGGCCTTGATGCTTTCTGCCCGGACGGTTGGAAAGTAGGTCTCTACGTAGTCCTCCATGTAGTGCTGGGCGAACCCCTGAGCTACCAAACGGGCCTTATACAGGTAGAGGCCATTGGCAAGTGGTTTGGCCTTGAAAACCCACCTTGTGCCAATGACTTTCCTCTCCTTTGGTGGTTGCTGGGGGGTGAAGACTTTTAGCTTTTTCAGTATTGCCATCTCCTGCTCCATCGCGAGCTGCCATTTCTCCTGTTCTTCAATGGGCAGCTCCTGGATGTCAGAGAAGGATTTTGGGGTGACCACAACGCTGTTGACAGACACGATGTGCCCAATGTCAATTCTCTTTGGCGGGATCCCTTTGTTGGATGGCTTTGACCTCCTGACCTCCTGCCACTCACCGCCTTTTTGTTCTGCGGGTTCCTTGTTAGCTGGCATTTCACAACCGGGATGTGAAGACCCTCGGTCCCAGGTGCTGGGTATCGTGGGTCTCTGAGGCGTCACCTCGGGACTGGATGGTTCATCCTCCCCATCTGAACCAGGTAGGATGACATCTTCGTCTTGTTCCTCGCTCTCGTCGGTGGCAGGGTATGTGGTCGTCTCAGGTGATGTCGTGGTCGGTGTGTCCTTGCTGGGTCGGTTGACATATGGGCTCAGATTGTTTTAGTGAATCTGGGTCCAATTGGAGTCCTCTTCGAAGGAGGCAGATTGGGAAGTCACAGTCCTGCCCCCTTCTCCCAGGAAACGGTAGGCCTTGGAGCCAGGAGCATAGCCCAAGAACCTTAGTCTCTGGGAGACAGATCTCCCCTTCTTCTGCAGTTGCACCCAAGCGTAGGAGCCAAACACACGCAAATGTCCCAGACTTGGTTTCCTACCGTGGACCAGGAAATATGGGGTCTGATCCACAACACTGCTCCAGGTGTGGTTTAAAATGTAATTGGCATAGTGCACCGCCTCTGCCCAGTATGATTCTGCGACCCCAGCGTCTGCAATCAGACTACGCATCATAGTTTGCAGGATTCCATTTCTTTTCTCAGCTACGCCGTTCTGAGCAGGAGTGAAGGGCGCTGTAAGAAATTGGTGGATGCCCTTACGTCTTACCCAGTCCTGGAATTTTCGGGACATGAACTCAGCTCCGCGGTCGCTCTCCAGTTGTGCGATCTTGGTCTTATACTGGGTCTCTACAAAGTTGTACAGTAATCTTATGGCGTCAAAGGCTTCAGATTTTTCTGTGAGGGTATACACGTGGCCGTACCGTGAAAAATCGTCAACGGCAGTGAGAAAATACTGTCTTTTCCCTAGGGATGGTGTGAATGGCCCAACCAAATCAACATGTACTAGTTGGTACGGGTATTGGGTCTTACACAGTGACACCTTAGGGATGGGGGCAGCCTTCCTCTTTGCCCTCTTACAGATGGCACAGTCCAGGAACACCTCACAATCCTTGAGCTGGACTCCCTCAGCAAATTCTCACATCTTTTCGCATGTCCTAATCTTCGGTGTAAGAGATGGGCACACTTATCATGGAGCGGCTTCCCCACTGATACCCTCTTGGCTCTGGTTGCCGTGAGCGGTGCTTTAGGTGCCTGTTGAGGTTCGGTTTTCTTGTCCACACTGCCCTTGGAAAGCCGTGGGGCTGGCTGAGGTGGCTTGGGTGCAATCGCTTCGGCCTTGCGCTCCTTAGACAGCCTTGGGGCTGGCCGTGGGGTCTTTCTCTCTTTCCGTGCACAGGCCCCTTCTGAGGTGGCACCCGGTGGACTGTCCTCTGTGGCTGGGTTCTCAGGGGAGAAGTATGGCAAACCATTTATGATGGCAATACTTCCAATGACCCTCTGGTTCCGGGTGACATGACCTCCCCCCTTGCGAAATAAAACTTCCACCTTGTCATCGTCACATAATTTGATAATGCTTAACAGATTGTTGGCAATGGAGGGAGCATGCAGTACCCCTTCAACATTTCCTAGTCCGGGTACAGAGACAGTGCCCTCCCCAACAACCAAAGCCTTATCACCATTGGCCACCTTGACAGAGGAGTTAATTTTCTTTAACCTTTTAAACCCTTGTTTCATATTGGTAATGTGAGATGAAGCTCCAGAGTCCAGTAACCATAAGCCAGTGGAGCTATCAGCCTTTGTGGTGGGGGTGAGAGCACAAGTACACACAAAATTGCCCTTGGCACTACCTTTGCCCCCGCCACGCCCCCTTCCTTGCCCCTTGCCCCTTCCTTGATTGGGACCATGCTTGGGGCCTTGTTGGTGATGGGGGCAGTCCTTCTTCAGATGCCCCTCAGAGCCACAGATGAAACACTTAAGTAGAGCATTAACCTGCTCTGAGTTGTGGTGCCTCCTGCTGGCTCGCTGGCTGGTGGCTCTGGCATATTCTCCTGCATCTCTATGCCTCCTGTCCTCTTCAATGAGCCTCCCTGTGAGGTAGGACAGAGTCATGGCTTCCTTCGTTGTCCCCTCCAGTGAAACTGCTCCAATTTTTGTCCAGGGAAGCCAGAATGACGGCGACCATGTTCGCATCAGGTACAAGGTAGTCTCTGAACATCAGTTCTACCCTGAGCGCCTTCAATTTTCCCAGGTGCTCAGCCATGTTAGCCCCAAACCTCAGCCTGGTGGTGTAAAACTCAGTTGTGAGTCTGGTGATCAAACCGATGGTGTCGCTGTTGAATAAATTGTATAATAACCCCCAAACTTCACCAGCTGTGAGCCCATCTGGAATGCTGGGGTACAAGTTAGCATCCAGTGAGCTCAGTAGAGTGGTATATGCTTTCCTATGCTACCACTCTTCTTGGGATCCCCAGGGAAGAGGTGGGGGGTCCAGAACCATCTCTAGAGTCCCTTGCTCTAATAGACATACCTGCACTTCTTTATTCCAGCTGCTGAAATTTCCCCCCCCAAGACGCAGTTTTTCAAATTTATTTGAGAGTGCAGAAGCAGATGAAGAGGTCTGGGAATGAAAGAGATTTTCCCCAGCTCTTTGTCCATTTCTATACATCTGTGAGGTGAATGGAAGAGGGATCCCTCTGCTGGCAGGTGGTGGTATTTTTCTCTGATTTTTGGATGGCCCTGACTGGGCATGCTCAGGATTCATTTGAGCCCAGGAGGCGGAGGGAGCGGATGTCTCTCTCTCTGCCTCTGGGCCAGGCCCAGGCCTAGGCCTGCAGGCCAGGATTTGGGCCTGAAGAGAGGCTGAAGGCCGCAGAAGCCCCGAAGATTCCTCCTGAAGCCCCCTTGGCACTGGAACACTCACCGGGGGGGGGGGGAAGACTGCAGGATGGGGCCGGGATAGCACAGGGACGCCCAGGATCGCCCGGAGGAGCCCATCGCTGGTCCTGGAGACCCTGGAGGTGGCTGAAGATGGTGCTGGAGGAGGGTAGTGAGGGAGGCTGGCTACCCCCGATGTCGAGGCCTCGGTTGTCTTGGCCTCCAGGGCTGTAACCAGGACCTGGATGGCTGCTTTAAACCCTGCTGCAGTAGGATCGGTTGGGCAGGCTTTGATGCCATCATAGGCCTTGAGGCTTTCCGGTGGAGAAGACTGAGCGGTTTCCGTGCCACTACAGCTGGCTGCCACCGATTGCTGGGCCTCGAGGCTTGGCTGAGGCCTATCAAACCACGTTGGTGTCCTGGGGGCCGCCATCTTGCTTCCGGTTAGCCCCGGAAGCTGCAGATCACAGTTTGGCGGGAAATTTCCCGCCAAAAGGTCTGGGGGCCCGGGGGCCCCCAGGGTGGCCGGTGCCATGTTAGGGGGCCTCGTGGGCGCTGGGGAAGGACTTACCCGGTGTCCAGAGGCCCCCTGCACTGGCATCCCTCGTGGAGAGGCTTGTGGCATCCTTTGTGCTGCAAGGAGCGTTCGGAGCAGCTCCCTGCATTCCCGTTCAGTCATCTGGTCCACGTTGGGGGTGGCCTGGTCCCTGGCCGCTTCCCCGTTGTCTGGGCAGTCTTGGGTGGACTGCAAGCCTTCTATGCTTCCCTCTGTGGCTTGCAGTTGTGGGGAGGCATGCGAAGGGGTCCCTGGCGCTCCGCTGGGTCCTCTGGGGGAATAGAGGTCATCTGTGCTTTCACCTGGAGTGAAGCTTGCGTCAGGGGCTGGATGCAGGGCTGCTGTCCTTGATTGAAGACTCCTGGTCACAATTGGGGATCTCCTGCCATCTGTCTCAAATGGGTTTTTGCTGGAACCTCCAGGCATCATTGCTTCTAGCTGCTGGCTTGGAAGCGTTGCCTTAAACCATTCTCTCTGCTACCAAATTGTGAGATGGTCTCACGAGACCGATGGTTCATTAAGGTGCTTCCAAGTAAAAGGCAGCATGCAGGGATGGAATCAGATGAAGCTTTATTTAACGATAGAGTAAAGAGAAAGAGTTCCCTGGCATGGAGGCATCCATGCCTGGATTGAGCTCATGGATCATTCCCACAAGAGAGCAACAAGAGGCGCCAGGTACAGATGGTTTGACTGCTGTGTATTATAAAAATTTACAGTTTGAAATGATAAAGCCATTACAGGAATTGTTTCAGACAATTCAAAAGGGGGAAGGAGTGCCTCCGTCTTGGAAAACTGCTTTTATTTCTTTGATTCCGAAGGAAGACCAGGATCTTACTCAAGCAAGAAATTATAGGCCAATATCACTTTTGAATACGGATTACAAGATATTTGCTAAGGTTTTAGCTAATAGACTGATGAGGTTATTGCAACAGGTAATTCATGATGACCAAACTGGGTTTATAAGTGGTAGACAAATGAAAAATAATGTGAGACATATAGTTGATTTGTTGGAATTTTTGGAAAGGAACAACCAGATCCCTGCAGCATTGATCTTTTTGGATGCTGAAAAAGCCTTTGATCAATTGGATTGGAAATTTTTGATCAAAGTATTAGATAAAATGAATTTTGGGGATGAATTTCTACAACCAATTAAGGCATTATATCAAAAACAAACAGCTCGTATAATTGTGAATAATAGTTTGACTGAAATGTGTAACATTGAAAAGGGTACGAGGCAGGGGTGCCCGTTATCACCTTTATTATTTGTTTTAACATTGGAGATATTATTGATTAAAATACGGAATTCGGAAACAATTAAGGGAATTCAAATAAGAGATCAGGATTATAGATTGAGGGCGTTTGCGGACGATCTGGTTATTACGGTGACACAGCCAGAAAATTCTGTTATGGAACTGATGGAGTTAATAATGCAATATGGGAAAGTTTCTGGATTTAAGGTTAATATACAAAAAACTAAAATGTTATCTAAAAATATGACAGTATCACAAAAGGTAGCTTTAGAAAGGTTAACTGGATTTGAAATTGTTGAAAGGGTTAAATACTTGGGGGTATACTTGACACCCTCAAATGTAAAATTATATAAAAATAACTATGAAAAGCTATGGAACAAAGTACAAAAAGAACTGGATAGTTGGAAAAAATTACAATTGTCATTATTGGGAAGAATTGCAGCAGTGAAAATGAATGTTCTGCCAAAATTTCTATTTTTGTTCCAAATGATACCCATTCTTAAAAAGGACTCGAATCTGGAGGAATGGCAGAAGGGTATTAATAAATTTGTTTGGGCAGGGAAAAGGCCACGGGTTAAATTTAAAATTATGCAGGATATGTGTGAAAGAGGTGGCCTAAAAATGCCCAATCTTAAATTATATTATGAAGCTGCTGCATTATCAGCGATAAGTGATTGGATTAATTTAACACAAGGGAGATTATTAAATCTTGAAGGTCATGATTTGCTATTTGGTTGGCATGCATATTTATTGTATGATAAGAAGGTAGATAATGTGTTTAAGATGCATATTTTAAGACATGCTTTGTTGCGAGTTTGGAAAAAGCATAGACATACGTTAAATTACAAGATACCATTATGGGCAATACCAAAACACGCAATAGAGAATATAAATGTTGGATTTAAACATGATGTGACTACATATAAGGAAATTTTGAGTTTGGAGAGGAACGTATGGTGTTTGAAGCCATATAATTTTTTACGAGGAAAAAAGATCGTTCAAACTTGGTTTCAGTATGGGCAATTACAAGCCAGGTGGAAAGAAGATCAGAAAACTGGTTTTTTAATGAATGATGAAAATTTGGTAAAGCAAATTAGAAATCAGGGTCCAGCACATATCAAACGGATATATCTTGCATTGATAGAAATTGATTCAGAATCAGAAATTGTTAAAGATTGTATGATAAAATGGGTGCAGAATATTCAGGAAGTTATTACTATGGACACTTGGGAAAAGATCTGGGTGAGAAATGTAAAATTTACACAAGCTCAAAATTTAAGAGAGAACTTTTATAAAATGTTTTATAGGTGGCATTTAGATCCTAAAAAGTTAGCAAGTATGTATCTGAATTATCAGCCTAAATGTTGGAGATGTGGTGGCGAAGATGCAACGTATTTTCATATATGGTGGACTTGTAAAAAGGTTAAAGCATTTTGGATTAAAATCTGGTGGAATATGCAGAAGATATTTAAGAAAAGGATAAAGTTTTGTCCGCAATTGTTTTTACTGGGCATTATTACTGATACTACTGTTGTGGACATTAAGCTGATGCTGAACTTGATTACGGCAGTAAGACTTTTAATAGGACAATATTGGAAGAAGGAAGAACTGCCGACTATAGAAGAGTGGACTTTAAAGGTTTCCAACCTGGCAGAAATGGCGAAGATTTCAGCGTATTTGAAAGACCATTCGCAACAACGATATAATGCGGAGTGGAAAAAATGGATTGATTACATTCAGAATAAATATGGGACTAAAAAGTTTCATTTAGCATTTGAATAAGTAATGATGGGATATTTATATTGCTTGTAGTCATTTTATAAGAGCTAAAGCGCGGTAGACCTAATAGTTTATTGTTATTAGCATATGGTAGTTTATGATTTTTTTTCTATTTTTATACCTTGTATTCAGCTCTGGGAAGTCGGGGAGGGGGGAGGGGGGAAGAGGAGGGTGGGAGGGTGGGATTGGGTTGGGAAGGGAGGGAGGGGGTGGGGGTTGGGATGTTAAAGATAAAATGTACTGAAAAACTTTTCAATAAAAAAAAAGAGAGCAACAAGAGAGAGCAAGCAAGCAGAGAGCAGCCCCTGAGCAGAGGTTTTTATGGGGGTCCTCAGCCCCTCCCTTACCAATTAACTCTCTCCAATGGGGCTGCAGGGGCCGTAGAGGCATCTTTGCTCCCATCTGATGACCTTTTTGGGGAACTGCCATGGCTGGCACAAAAACATCTAACATACCTGTTGAAGTGGGCACAGCAGTGTCTGCACTTTCTGCGTCGCATGAGAAAAGCTCATCTTTCTTCCCCTGTTCTGACCACTTTCTACAAGGGGACGATTGAAGCATTCTGTCATACAGCATCACAGTCTGCTTTGGAAGCATCACTGCTTGAGACAGGAAGGCGGTGCAGAGAGTGGTGAGGAGGGCCGAAATGATCATTGGCAGTTCTCTCCCTCCCATCCAGGACATAGCACAGAAGCATTGCTTGAATAGGGTCCTTAAGATTGTGACACTAAACATCCTCTTCATGACCTGTTTTCCTTGTTACCTTCTGGGAGGAGGCTTCGTGTTATCTGTAGCAGAACATCCAGATTCAACCATAGTTTCATTCCATACAGCATTAACCTTGTGAAGTCTCAGGCTTCCTCCTTCCATTATATATTCAAGTTGGACAGTATTTAATATTTTATTGTTATGTATATGTAGGGGTGTGTGTCTATACATATGTTGTATGTAGTATGTTTTGGGTGTGTGTCATGTATGTGTCTCACTTTGAGAGCGGGCAACTAAATTTCATTTTTCATGTGCGCCATTGTGCCCACAGTAAAAAAAAGACAATAAAGATTATCTTATCTTACTTCCTTCTTTTCTGGTTCTGAAAGTTCAACCCAACAATACCAGTTGGGTAAGTGTGAAGGTTTTAGTTTTCCCCTTAGCCTTTTTAATATTTTATAAACAAAAGTCCCCTCATTTTGCCAAATTAAATTACCAGTCTCATACCATATCTTAGTCCAGTGATGGTGAACCTTTTAGAGACTGAGTACCCAAACCGCAACCCAAAACGCACTCATTTATAGCAAAGTGCCAGGGCCACATCAGCATTGTGGTGTCCTCCGGGGGGGAGGGGTGTGGCCCACTGGGTGGGTGTGACTGCGGTGGTCATGGCAGACAGGGTGAGCATGGCTGCTGTGGGTGTGGCCACCTCAATTGCTAAGCACATTGATTTGTGCTTCTTAGATTGTAAGCCGCCCTGAGTCTTCAGAAGAAGGGCGGGATATAAATGGGATAAAAAAAAATGTTGCTCATCGGGGGGACACCTGTGGGTGCCGAGCAGGGTTGGGGGAGATCCAGTGGGTCTTTGTTGGGTGGGGCGGTGGGCAGGAGGCTCATCCTATGGGGTGAAGCAGGGGGCAGGTGCCATTGCTGCAGGGCAAGGCAAGACGAGGCATAGGCTGGGGCGGCTGCTGCCTGACACCATCAGCCCCCGCACAGAGGACAGCGAGCACATGGGGGCCAATGGTGTCCATCAACAGCCACAGCTTGCCAGCCCCTCAACTGGTGCACTCTGGGGCTCCACAGTCTGCTGCCAATACGGGGCCAGCCCTCCAGCAGCAGGCGGAGTAGGGGAAGGGGGAGGCACGTGATGCAGACCGCCGGACACGCCTACTCCATCCCATCTGTTATTGCTTGCAATTGGAGAGCAGGTCACTGCTGGTCATCTTGGCCCCCTCACAGATCTTGCCCTTGGCCCGTGCATGGAGCCTGTTCCCCTCACGCACCCGATGTACCTTGGCCCCTCCTCGGGCCACCATGATGGCCTAATGGACCTGCAGGAGCTGCTGGCAGCAGCAGCATGCGTGCCCACAGAGAGGGCTCTGAATGCCACCGCTGGCACGCATGCCATAGGTTCACCACCACTGTCTTAGTCCATTCTTTATATAAATTCTGTGTATATTGCTTTTTCATTTCCCACCTGAACAGGTAATTTCCTATTATCCCAGGTGTCTAGCAACCTTCCCAATGGAGAGGTTGGAGAAATGTGCAAAGCCAAAGTTCTCATTTCCTTTTTCCCTACCTGACATGTGTGTGCCTGCTCAGTTTGGGGTGTACGGGTACACCCAAGGCGACATCCCAAGCAAGATACTGAGCTCCTCTATCTTTACCCGCCAATCAGTTTTCAAACCTTTCACTTGTGAGGACTGTTACTGTATATTTGAAATGGTACAGGCACCTCCATCCTGCCAGTCACTTTTGAGCAGAACTCCTCACTCATGAGGACTTTCTATTAAAAAGTATGGGTGCCTCCTTATATATTTATTTTGGCTTTACTATGGAATCAGACTGGCAATCACCCAGATAAAAACTTGTGCACCCACTTTATTTTTCTAAATGCAACCTACTGTGATTCACAGCCCCTTGGTGTGCCAATCCTCCTTTCTATACAAAATCTTTTGGTCCTAGCCAGGTGAGGCTAGCAAGTTTTGAGTGGGGGGCAGCTAGGAAAGGCACAAATGACACATGTGGAGATTCTCAGTCATCCAGGTCATAATTGTCTCAAAGGGTTTTGTTTGTTTGTTTTTAAAGCAACTGGACTGTTTTTTTCCTTGAGGAAGAAGAAAACTTTTTGCTTCTTATTCAAGAAGCTTCATCAGCTCTGATGGTAGGGGAATGGAAGGATAGGTACTGACAGTTGAGACTTGATGGGGGGAGGGATGGAAGGATAGGTATTGATAGGATGGTGGGGGAGATGGAAGGATTGTATTTCTTTGCAGTCATCTGGTCATTAGCACTCTATGAGTTCTCTTGAGACCACTTGGGGGGTTATCTGTGGCCTCAGGGTCACCTCAATGAGGGTAAAATTGGTTGTGGAATCTTCTTGGAATGGCTGCAAGGAAGAGGTAGAAACCAAAGCCCTAAATTCCTTCACAGGATTTCTAACCACTCACTGGTATAGTTATATGGATGATACTTGGGTCACGATTAAAACACAGGAAGTGGAAGCCTTTACCAAACACATCAACTCCGTGGACAAAAACATTAAATTCATACTGTAAGATGTTATGGAAGATGTTAACCATACCAGTGAGTGGGTGGAAATCCTGTGAAGGAGTTTAGGGCTTTGGTTTCTACCTCTTCATGTAGAGATTAGTTAGACACAAACATTGCTTAGTTTGTGTTTGTGTCAGACCCCATTCCTATTTCATTTCTATCTATCTCCTCTGACCCAAAATCAAATCTCACCTTTCCCTGGGTTCTGCCATACTCCCAAGGGGGAGGGGGGGATGTGCCTGAGGGTTTATTGCCTCTGCTTCTTCTATCTGCTACAATGTAACATTTTGCTTTTTTTTATTGCCTCTGCTTCCTCTATCTCAGACATGTCAAACACAAGGCCCGGGGGCCGGATCCGGCCCGCGAAGTGGTTTCATGCGGCCCGCAAAGCCATCCTGGAAACAGTGAGGGAACGGCCCCCACTGCCTTGGCCCTGGCCCAGAGACCCTCCTTCTGCCAGAGACCCCCAGATCTGTCCCACTCCTGCCCGGGCCCCCATAGGCACCCTTGATGCCAATGATGTAAACCTGGCCATGCCCACCCAGTAGGCCATACGCACTCTAGCCACGCCCACCCAGTAGGCCACGCCCACCCAGGCCATACCCACCCGGCCCCTTGAGGGCAACCGCAATGCTGATGCGGCCCTCAGTGAAATTGAGTTTGACACCCCTGCTCTATCTGCTACAATGTAACTTTTTGTTTTCCTGCATTATATCTGTCTCTGAACTTTCTCTCCCTAAACTGTCAGCTAGAACAAGGGAGGGAATAAGGAATGTAACCTCCATGCCTGGTTTATTTCTACGCTCTCAGAGGAAGGTGTGAAGAGCCGCCCAACCATTGCTGTGTGAACTGGAGACATGCCGATGTTATCTCCCCTTTTCCCACGATGGACCTAACACCTGGGGATTGGCCATCCTACACTGGCCGGACGAACTATGGGGTGGGGTCTTGCTTGGGGATACCTTAACCTATTGCTCTGCACAGGAAATCTCAGGTCCTGTCTATTATGCCTGCTATCAACTACTCTTAATAAAAGTTCCTGTTGGAAGAAATTGTTTCCAAGAGTTCTGCTTTCTTAAGATGTGGGATTGAAGTGGGTCCTGACATTAGACAGGATCTTCAGTAATAGTCAACCTGGAAGGAAGACCCTTACTGGGGGACTTTGCAAAATCCACAATGTCAAACAATGGGGCAGGGAAGGAAGAACCCACTGCGAAGGGGGAGCCCTCCCTCTGGCCGGGACCCTGCCAGCTGTCGGGATCCGAGACATCCTACTCCTCGGAAGAAGTAGTGGTGGAGATGCGCAGCCAAAAACCTTGGTGGTCGATGGACGTTGGAAAGAAAGACGAGTGGGAGAAGAGGTCGAGGAAGGCAACCCTGAGACCAACCTGGATGGAAGCAAGAAATGGAGAGATCCCTTCATCTTAGTGAAGAGGAAGGAGATCGTGCAGAGCACTCAAACTGGATCTTGGGGAAAGCTATTTACCTGATGAAAAGAACCCTCAGCTCTCTCGGGGATGAGAAGCCTGAACCCCACGGCCACACCATTACCTTGGTCTGTAGCCAGAGAGACACTGAGGGGGAATCTGAAGCTGAAGTCCTGGGAACGTCCACTGAGACCGCTGAGACAGCAGCTACTGCTTCGGCAGCCCCCACTGCCCACCAACCCACATCTGCCGATCGAGATGGGAGACATCACCAACAATGATGAAGGCACTGATCCATCCAAAAATTCCCACCACTGGACATGAAATTTGAAGGAGAATCGCGATGCTTGGCGTTCTTCCTAACCCAAGTCCTCAGGTACATGGAGGGATACGGACGAGATATCCCCAACAACAAAGCCCGTATCTGGATTGTGGAATCCGCTCTGGATGGGGTAGCTGCAGACTGGATGGTGGACCTGCATGAGTCAAATGCCTCAGAGCTCCACAACTTCAACCACTTCATGTCCTCACTCAGAAGGTGATTCAAGGACCCCCTGGCTGACCGAAAAGCCCATGAGAGGATCAAAAAAGTGAAGCAAGGCAGATGCCCAGTAGCCAAATATACGCAAGTATTCTGGGCCATCATCAGCAAACTGAACTGGCCAGAAGACATCCTCCTTAGCCACTTCAAGGACAGCCTAAACTATGACCTGTACAATGCTTGCCTACCCTGAGGGGGACCCACACCGACTACACGAATGGTACATCCTGGGAGAGGAAGCAGAGATCAACCTACTGAAAAGGTACTGCCAAGGAAAACTGTAGGGCCACTCACCCCCTGAATCGTTGCATGAACCAGAAAAACCACCGGCCACAGCCAAGATGTCAACAGGCTGTTTCAAATGTGGGAAAGAGGGACATCATGCTGTAGAGTGCTGCTTGAAAGCCCCTCAACACAACCCAGATAGATCACCGGCCAGAAAATCAGGGAAGTCCCCAGCCAAGCCACGAGAACTGCCATGAAGGCAACAGAGGCTGTAGAGTCCCCACCCTCTGCCAAGCATGGGCAGGGAACTCCAGCCTACACCACAGGGGTGCCGGATTCCTTGGCCAACAACTCAGAGGACGAACCCCTGGTAAGTGGACCCATCGCACCCATCCTCAAGACAGTGACTATATTAGCCCCCTCCATGCCCAAAGCTGTCAAATTGAAAGCCCTAATAGACTCTGGCTGCACCTGCTGCCTCATTAGCCCAACGCTAGTGGGGAACTTGGTCATCCCATTGAGGAGGCTGAAACAGCCGATCTCATTTGGCCAGCTAGATGGGTCCATAGCAAGGGGGGGGGTGCCAGCTACCCTAGCCACTTTACCAAACCATCTATCTCTGGGGGGCCACGAGGAAGACATAACATTTGTAGTAACCCCAGGCATGGAATGCCCAGTGATCCTAGGGCTGGCATGGCTAAAGAAGTGGAACCCCTGGGTAGATTGGAGAACAGCAGAACTCAGATTCCTGAAAGGGGACCGCGCGAACTCAACACCCCAAGGACCCCTACCAAACCCAGGAGTGGAGAAAGCATTGATGGGAGAGGAAAAGGGGTTACCCAAAATACCGGAGGAATACTGAGACCTTGCTGAAATTTTCAGTGAGGAACGGTCGGACGAGCTCCCTCCTCACCGATCCATGAACTGTACCATAGAAATCAAACCTGGGGCAAAACTCCCGAAGCCCAGATTGTAGGAGATGAAAAAATTTGATACACAAAAACCTAGAAAGGGGGATTTATCGAAACTGCCAAGCCCAAAGTAGCTGCCCTGGTCCTTTTCAGAGAAAAGAAGGATGGCACTTTGCACTTTTGCGTGGATTACCGCGCCTTGAATGCAATCAGTAAAAACAACCTGTACCCCCTACCCCAGACATGTCAAACACAAGGCCCGGGGGCCGGATGCGGCCTGCGAAGTGGTTTCATGTGGCCCGCGAAGCCATCCTGGAAACAGTGAGGGAACGGCCCCCACTACCTTGGCCCTGGCCCAGAGACCCTCCTTCTGCCAGAGACCCTCAGATCTGTCCCACTCCTGCCCAGGCCCCCATAGGCACCCTTGATGCGAATGATGTAGAGCTGGCCACGCCCACCCAGTAGGCCACACCCACTCTAGCCACACCCACCCAGTAGGCCACGCCCACCCAGGCCATACCCACCCGGCCCCCTGAGGGCAACTGCAATGCTGATGCGGCCCTCAATGAAATTGAGTTTGACACCCCTGCCCTACCCCTTATGAAGGACATGTTATCCCACCTATTGAAAGGGAGAATTTTCACCAAACTAGACCTAAGGGAAGTTTACTACCACGTTATAGCTGCCTGCCTATATGCCAAACTATCAAAATGCAAATTCCACCAGGAAAAAAATAGATTATCTGGGTTATTGCATATCCCCACAGGGCATCGAAATGGACCCTGAGAAGGTTAGGGCAGTATTAGAATGGGCACCACCCCGCACAAGGAAGCAACTGCAAAGCTTCCTGGACTTCACAAATTTTTACTGCCAATTCATCCCTTCATTTGCTCAGATACCCCTGCCCATCACAAACTTGTCAAAAATGGGGAAAAACTCAGTGAAACCCAGCCAGCCACTGAAATGGACAATGGAATGCCAAGTGGCGTTCAAATGATTAAAAAGACTCTTTTCCGCTGAACCCGTACTGAGGCACCCAGACCCAGATAAACCTTTCATAATACAGGCGGACACAAGCAATGTGGCGGTGGGGGCTGTACTATTACAAGAAAATGACGAAGGGGCACTGCAACCATGCACGTATATATCCAGAAAACTCTCTGAAACGGAGCATTTTGGGCGGTGTGGGAAAAAGAAGTGTATGCTGTGAAATGGTTGTTGCTCACGTGGCGCCACTTCCTTGAAGGGAACAAAATCCCTTTTCAGGTCTGGATGGATCACAGAAATTAGAAAGCACTAAAAATGCCCAGGAAACTCACCCCTAAGCAAGCCTGCTGGTCCCAGCACTTTCACCAATTCCGCTTTAAGCCCAAACACTTGCCGGGGGGGGGGGGGACTTCCTGTCAGATGCCCTGTCTCGCATGCCCCAATAGCCACTGGTTCTAAACCACTCATGCCCAAACCACAATTAGCAGCATCACTAACCACCAGGGCCCAAGCTAAGGCAAAGCTGCAACTGGGTAGCCAAACTGGAATGAATTCCAAAAAACCTTAGAAACAGATGAATGGTTCCAGAAGAATAAACACGTGTGCATGATTAAAGATGGACTGCCATGGGTGGGGGAGAAGTTATATATACTAACTACCTAGAGACCCACGTTCATGCAGCTGTGCCATGATACAAAATCAGCAGGGCATTTCAGATTTGTAAAAACACTACATTTAATCAAAAGACAATTTTGGTGGCCATCCATGAAAAAGGACATAGAAAGCTACGTGGCCAGCTGCCCAACTTGCGCAGCTGCTAAGAGGCTGCAAGGGAAATCACCCAGACTGCTATAACCAGTGGCGAATCCCTCAGCCCCATGGAAAGAAATATCCATGAATTTTATAGTGCTGTTACCAGAAAACAGTGGAAACACTGTCATCTGGGTGGTTATGGACCTGTTTTCAAAACAAGTGCACTTTTGTTGTTGTTAGTTGTGAAGTCATGTCCGACCCATCATGACCCCATGGACAACGTTCCTCTTCCTGTCCTCTACCATCTTCCGGAGTCCATTTAAGCTCACACCTACTGCTTCAGTGACTCCAACCAGCCACCTCATTCTCTGTTGTCCCCTTCTTCTATTGCCCTCAATCTTTCCCAGCATTAGGCTCTTCTCTAGTGAGTCCTTCCTTCTCATTAGGTGGCCAAAGTATTTGAGTTTCAACTTCAGGATCTGGCCTTCTAAAGAGCAGTCAGAGTTGATCTCCTCTAGGACTGACCAGTTGGAGCGCCTTGCAGTCCAAGGGACTCACAGGAGTCTTCTCCAGCACCATAGTTCAAAGGCCTCAATTCTTAGGTGCTCAGCCTTTCTTATCGTCCACCTTTCACAGCCATACATTGCAACTGGGAAAACCATGGCCTTGACTATACACACTTTTGTTGGCAGGGTGATGTCTCTGATTTTTAGTATGCTGTCTAGATTTGCCATGGCTTTCCTCCCAAGGAGCAAGCATCTTTTAATTTCTTGGCTGCAGTCCCCATCTGTGGTGATCTTGGAGCCCAGGAAAATAAAATCTGTCATTACCTCCATTTCTTCCCCATCTATTTGCCAGGAATTTAGAGGGCCGGATGCCATGATCTTGGTTTTCTTAATGTTGAGTTTCAACCCAACTTTTGCACTCTCCTTCTTCACTCGCAACAAGAGGCTCTTTAGTTCCTCTTCACTTTCTGCCATTAGAGTGGTATCATCTGCATATCTTAGGTTGTTGATATTTCTCCTGGCAATCTTAATTCCAACTTTTGATTCATCTAGCCCTGCCTTTCTCATGATGTGCTCTGCATATAAGTTAAACAGGCAGGGCGACAGTATACAGCCTTGCCGGACTCCTTTCCCAATTTTGAACCAATCAGTGGTTCCGTGTCCAGTTCTCACTGTTGCTTCTTGACCCGCATATAGGTTTCTCAAGAGACAAATAAGATGGTCTGGTACTCCCATCTCTTTAAGAACTTGCCACAATTTGTTGTGATCCACACAATCAAATGCTTTAGCATAGCCAAAGAAGCAGAAGTAGATGTTTTTCTGTAACTCCCTAGCTTTCTCCATGGTCCAGCATATGTTGGCAGTTTGATCTCTAGTTCCTTTGCCTCTTCAAAATCCTGCCTGTACTTCTGGTAGTTCTCGATCCACATACTGCTGGAGTCTAGCATGTAGGATTTTAAGCATAACTTTACTAGCATGTGAAATGAGTGCAATGGTGCGATAGTTTGAACATTCTTTGGCATTGCCTTTCTTTGGAATTGGAATGTAAAGTGATCTTTTCCAATCCTGTGGCCACTGTTGAGTTTTCTAAATTTGCTGGCAAATTGAGTGTAGCACTTTTACTGCATCGTCTTTTAAGATTTTTGAATAGCTCAGCTGGAATACTGTCACCTCCACTAGCTTTGTTGTTGCTCAGCTTTCCTAAGGCCCACTTCACTTCACATTCTAGGATGTCTGGCTCAAGGTCAGTGACCACCTCATCGTGGTAATCAGGGACATAAAGCTCGTTCTTGTATAGTTCTTCTGTGTAGTTTTGCCACCTCTTCTTAATCTCTTCTGCCTCTGTTAAAAGGTAAAGGTTCCCCCGCACATGCGTGCTAGTCGTTTCCCTGCCATTTTGGTCCTTTATCATGTCCATCTTTGCATGAAACGTTCCCTTCATCTCTCCAATTTTCTTGAAGAGATCTCTGGTCCTTCCTATTCTATTGTTTTCTTCTATTTCTTTGTACTGTTCATTTAAGAAGGCATTCCTATCTCTTCTAGCTATTCTCTGGAATTCTGCATTCAGTTAGGTGTATCTTTCTCTTTCTCCCTTGCCTTTTGCTTTCCTCCTTTCCTCAGCTATTTGCAAAGCTTCCTCAGACAGCCATTTTGCTTTCTTGCATTTCTTTTTCTTTGGGATGGTTTTAGTTGCTACCTCTTGTACAATGTTGCGAACCTCCATCCATAGTTCTTCAGGCACTCTATCAGATCTAATTCCTTAAATCTATTTGTCACCTCTTAGTGAAACTATTCATGCAGCACATCTACAGATTGCATGGGGCACCCCAATGCATCATATCAGATAACGGAGTGCAATTCACATCAGAGTTTTGGAAAGAATTTCTGTCCCTCTTAGGAACCACCCAAGGACTGTCATTTAGTCATCATCCTCAGACTAATGGATTAACTGAACGTTCGAACTCAGTACTTGAGCAATATTTAAGGTGCTTTATTAATTTCCAGCAAACGAATTGAACGGACCTACTTCCTTTCGCAGAAGTTGCCTGTAACAATGCAGTCCACTCCAGTACAGGCTACACTCCCTTTCAAGTAGCCACCGGTCAAAGTTTCAACCCTATGCCACAACTAACTCCAAATGAACCGGCAACCCCATCACTGAAAGAATGGCTATCCCAATTACAAAACACTTGGACAGTGGTTAGGAAAGCCTTAGATGAAGCTACACAAGCACACAAAACACAAGCGGATAAAAAAAGAGTCGAACCTAAACCATTCACTGTAGGGAAATGGTATATTTGTCTACAAAATACCTAAAATCCCTACAACCCTCTAAAAAACTTGGTCCAAAATATACAGGACCTTTTCCAATTAAAAGAATCATAAACCCAGTAACAGTAGAATTAGAATTACCAAAGAACCTCAGACAAATACACCCAATCTTTCACTGCAGCCTGTTGAAATGAGAACAGCAGTTGCCCTTATGGCCAAAAATACCCCCTCCACCACCTCCAATCATGGTTGAAGGAGAACAACACTTCGAAATAAAAGAAATCCTAGATTCTAGAAAATACCATGGAGCAACCCAATACCTAGTAGCGTGGAAACACCTTCCCTTCTCACAGAATGAGTGGGTCCACAAAGGTCACATTAGAGCACCCAAACTGTTAAAAAAGTTTCATACAGAATATCCCAAGAAACCCAACTAACCTCTAAACCTGTTTTGTTTCTCTACAGGTGGATCTCTCCTATTTTTAAGGGGGACAGGATGTCAGAACCCATTCCTATTTCATTTCTATCTATACCTTCTGACCTAAAATCAAATCTCACCTTTCCCTGGGTTCTGCCATACTCCCAAGGGGTAGGGGGTATGTGCCCACGTGTTTATTGCCTCTGTTTCCTCTGTCTGCTACAATGTAACATTTTGCTTTTGTTTATTGCCTCTGCTTCCTCTATCCACTACAATGTAACTTTTTGATTTCCTGCATTAAATCTCTATCTGAACTTTCTCTCCCTAAACTGTCAGCTAGAACAAGGGAGGGAATAAGGAATGTAACCTCCGTGCCTGGTTTATTTCTACACTCTCAGAGGAAGATATGAAGAGCCACCCGACCATTGCTGTGTGAACCGAAGACAGGCCGATGTTATCTCCCCTTTTTCCATGATGGACCTAACACCTGGGGATTGGCCGTCCCACAGTGGCTGGATGAACTATGGGGTGGGGTCTTGCTTGGGGATACCTTAACCTATCGCTCTGCGTAGGAAATCTCAGATCCTGTCTATTATGTCTGCTATCAACTACTCTTAATAAAAGTTCCTGTTGGAAGAAATTGTTTCCAAGAGTTCTGCTTTCTTAAGACAGGGAATTGAAGTGGGTCCTGACACTAAATTTGTGGGACCATTCATAATTGTTCGACAAATGAATCCTGTAACCTTCCATCTCCAACTGCCTCCATCAATGAAGGTGCATCCAGTCTTTCACCGAGGCTTACTCTCCAATGATGCCCCCCCAAGCGTGCTAAAATCCCAGTGCCCCCCTCCATCACCAGTCATAGTGGAGTGTTTTATCCCTGGGATGGACAAGCTTCTGCCTTAGTGTATTCTTAGTTTATTCTTAGTGTATTCTTGGGTTTAAACACTTTTAAACCCAAGAAACTTTTAAACACACTTTTAAATCCAAAAAACACCTTCACAGGATTTCCACCCACTCACTGGTATAGGCATGTGGATGATACTTGTGTCAAGATTAAAACACAGGAAGTGGAAGCCTTTACCAAACACCTCAACTCTGTGGACAAAAACATTAAATTCACACTGGAAGATGTTAAGGAAAACAGTTTGGCTTTCCTGGACTGTGCAGTGCACATTAAGAAAGACAGAAGCCTTAACATTGAAGTTTACAGAACAGACACACACACACACACACACACACACACACACACACACAAACACACACACCATGGATCAGTATTTACATTTTGATTCTCACCACTCACTGGAGCACAAAATGGGAGTAATCAGAACCATACATCACTGGGCTGAAAATGTACCTACCAGTAAAGAGGAAGGGAAAATAGAACTAAAACACATCAAGGAATCGCTCAGAACATCTGGCTATCCTAACTGGGCCTTCATAAAATCCAAAAAAAGACCCAGCAAGAGCTGATCCATTACAGAGAAAGAAGAGAACAACAAATTAAGCAAGGCTGTCATTTCATACATTGCAGGAATATCTGAAAAGCTTAGGAGGATTTTCAACCAACACAACATACAGTACATGCACACTTTAAACCCAAGAATACACTAAGGCAGAATCTTGTGTATCCCAAGGATAAAACATCCAGACACAAACTGAGCAATGTGATATATGCAATACAGTGCAGTGAGACATGTAGACTGGTGAAACAAAACAACTTCACAAGTGCATGGCACAACATGGGAGATAAATCCCATCAGGACAAGATTCAGTGGTCCATCTGCATTTGAAAGACAAAGGCCATTCTTTTGAAGACAGCAAAGTCCAAATTTTGGATAGAGAGGACCATTGGTGGGTCAAATCCCGAGTGCCGTGTAACAGAGTGAGCGCCTGTTACTCATCCCAGCTTCGGCCAACCTAGCAGTTCAAAAGCATGTAAAAATGCAAGTAGAAAAATAGGGACCACTATGGTGGGAAGTTAACAGTGTTCCATGCACCTTTGGCATCTAGTCATGCTGGCCACATGACCACGGAGATGTCCTCGAACAAACGCTGGCTCTTCGGCTTTGAAACGGAGATGAGTCGGCAACGACTATCACGCATGTGCGGGGGAACCTTTACATTTACCTTTTATGTTAGAATTCCCCTACATGGATTACTGCCTTGTCATGGTGAGGGGGCTTGTGTAATTAAATGAAGCTATGAGCTATGCCGTGCAGGGCCACCCAAGACGGAAAGGTCATAGAAGAGAATTCTTACAAAAAGTGATCCACTGGAGAAGGAGATGGCAACCCACTCCAGTATCTTTGCCATGAAAACCCTATGGACAGTACCAAAAGGAAAAACAATATGACGCTGGAAGATGAGCCCCTCAGGTCGGAAGGCGTCCAATATGCTACTGGGGAAGAGCAGAGGGCTAGTACTAGTACCACCAGAAAGAATGAAGCGACTGAGTCAAAGCTGAAAGGACGCTCAGCTGTGGATGTGTCTGGTGGTGAAAGGAAAGTCCGATGCTGTAAAGATTTTTTCTCCATAGGAACCTGGAATGTAAGATCCATGAATCAAGGAAAGCTGGACGTGGTCAAACAAGAGATGACAAGACTGAACATCGACATCTTAGGTATCAGCGAACTAAAATGGACAGGAATGGGTGAATTTAATTCAGATGACCATCAGGTATACTACTGCGGGCAACAATCCCTCAGAAGAAATGGAGTAGCCTTCATAGTCAATAAAAGAGTAGGAAAAGCAATACTGGGATACAATCCCCAAAATGACAGAATGATCTCAGTTCGAATCCAAGGCAAACCATTCAATATCACAGTAGTCCAAGTCTATGCCCCAACCACCAGTGCTGAAGAGGATGAAATTGACCAGTTCTGTGAAGCTCTACAGCACCTTATAGAACTAACACCAAAAAATGATGTCCTTATCATCATGGGGGATTGGAATGCTAAAGTAGGAAGCCAAAAGATAACCAGAATAACAGGCAAGTTTGGCCTTGGAGTACAAAATGAAGCAGGGCACAGGCTGATAGAATTTTGTCAAGAGAATACGATGGTCATAGCAAACACTCTTTTCCAACAACCCAAGAGACGGCTCTACACATGGACATCACCAGACAGTCAACACAGAAATCAGATTGACTATATGCTCTGCAGCCAAAGATGGAGAAGCTCTGTACAGTCAGTAAAAACAAGACCAGTAGCTGACTGTGGCTCAGACCATGAGCTTCTCATTGCAAAGTTTAGGCTTAAGCTGAAGAAAGTAGGGAAAAGCACTAGGCCACTCAGGTATGAATTAAATCATATCCCTGTCGAGTATACAGTAGAGGTGACAAATCGATTTAAGGAATTAGATCTGATAGACAGAGTGCCTGAAGAACTATGGACAGAGAAAACGTTTTATTTTATTTTACTTTATTTTTATTTTAACTTTTTAACCTCTTTTAATATTGTATTTTAACCTACCCCTTTTTAACTTTTTAAACCCATTTTTAACCCATTTTAACCTTTTAAACCATAGTTTTAAACTTATTTTTAAACCTGTTTTAACAAACCGAATGGGTAAAAGAAGGAAGAGACAGCACTCTGCAGCAGAAAGTATATCCAAGCCTTTGAAGCAGCAGAAAATGGAGGATTATATTGCAAACAGACAGTCTGCTCCAGTAAGTAACTCATTCGCAGGCACCTTATCAGATAAATTTAATTTATGTGACTCATTGGAATGGGACTTACAAACTGAACTGGAGAGCAGACAGCGTGTGGAGTTGTCCTCCTCCCTCTTGGAGAATGGCTCCCCTCCTTGGAATCTGGCAACGGCCTCTTTTACACAGGAGGGAGATGTAGCAAATTTGAAGGGGGAAAATGTAACAGACTTCCTCTCTAGACAATGTTTGCTTACAGCTCAAACTGTAAACTCAATATATGATCTCTTGTCAATTGTCATAAATAAGGTCGACTGCCTGAAAGAATCTTTTGCAAAGTTTGTTAGGAGCCACCCAAATACTGTAGAAGGACTTGGGAGGATAACCATGGACAGACATGGGATGGCTAACTCAGAAAATGAAACTAGAGAAAGACCTTGTTCTCCTCCCAAAAATTTGAACATCTACAGAGAAAACACTCAATCAGGCAAAGGTCTAAGAGATGACCAATATAACTACAGTCTGCAAACTAACCAGGTTACTTTGCAAATTTATGACAAGAGAGTAAATAGAGGGCGTTGGAGCAATAGAAAAGCTATTAGGCTGTCTCTGAGCCAGCTGCTCCGCTGTGAATTCACTCTGATAGATCTACTACATGCAGAGTGGCTGCCAGCAAGAACACAATGTATGAG
The DNA here is from genome assembly GCA_024449315.1 of Daboia siamensis. Taxonomy (NCBI): domain Eukaryota; kingdom Metazoa; phylum Chordata; class Lepidosauria; order Squamata; family Viperidae; genus Daboia; species Daboia siamensis. Next base: position 1,965 of record JAKJMR010015336.1, on the reverse strand, counting down.
AATTCTCCTATCGTTCAAGCAGCCCACAATTCCCTCCATGCTCTTCAGAATGAAGCCCTTTCTGAGCCTCTTTCAATATTTCCAATAAGGGTCTTTTGCTCAGGAAAAGTGTGCCCACTCCTGAAACAGCGTCACCAAGAGGGAACTGTCGCTTTAAATCTAGGCTGCAACAGCCCTCACACTGCTAAGCCTGAGGCTGCTGCAACTGAACTGACCCTGAGAAAGCAAAGAAGCAATATACGAACTGTGTTACCCACAGCTGCAGGAACTGCTGAGGATGTGCCAGAGGAAAGGCTGATTGACCTATTCAGTGCATTGCCAGAACCTGAGCAAGTTAACATCATTCAAAGATTGGATGACCTAAAAGAGGCACTGACGACAACCCAATCTACAGCAAAGCCTCTATTTAATTTGGCTCCACTAACCACACAACCTTGTGACAAGATATTTAATCAACAATCTGCCTTTACCTCAACAGAAAAAAAAGGTGTTGTCACACAGGCTGAGAGTGGGGTAACTGCACTGACTGACCCAGCCTCTGAGAAACAACTGAAAGACAAAGGGCTTCATCACACAGTGCCCCCTAAGCTGACAAACACTAAGGACATAATCCAGCTTACATCCTCATTTGATTTAGAAGTTCCCACAACATCTTTCCACAAGATGAACCCTCAGCCATGCCCCTCCAAAAATGGACATAAATCTACATTTATAGACTCAAGCCAGAGTACCTGTCCATTGGAAAAAAAAAACATTCTTGGAGCAAGAGCAGAGGCACACTGGCAACCGAGATATAGAGGAGCAACAACAAGTTCTGCAACCCATGAGGAGAAATATTGAACCTCACAACAACTGTGTTTATATGGGAAGCTTAGATGATATTGACCCAGCTCCAATGTCAAGTTGACATCTGGCATTTTTACCATCTAGCCAATCAACCAAGTCAGACCACCTTGCCTCTGAGAACCCCATACAGTTGATGACCTGGAACATAGCTGGCTGGAAAGGGATGGTTAATAGTGGACTAATGAGCTTTCTGTCTAGATTTGACGTAATAGCCTTTCAAGAAACCTGGCTAAGCGAAGTGGATGAACCAGTACAATTGCCAGGCTTTCAGGGATGGGCCTCCCCAGCCCTAAAAACAAAGAACAAAGGGAGACCCTCTGGTGGGCTATGCATTCTTATAAAGGAAGAGTTGCAATGGCAGGGAGAGAAATTATATAACGAAGATAAGTATCCATTCTTTCTAGCTGTCAAATTTGAATATGACCAGTTTGAGTTAATATTCGTAAATGTGTACATTCCTCCAAGCACATCCCAGCACTATAATTCTGAATATTGGATGGGCTTGGAAGTTATCTTAGAAGATATATCTATACTGTACCCTCAGTCCATAGTGGTATTATTAGGAGATCTGAATGCTAGACTGGGTCCCTCTCTGTATGAGCTTGCCCAGAAGAAGGGAATCCCAGGGGAGTTCTTTGATAATCATCCTCAGTGGCTCTCGAGAGACTGTAAAAGTAATGCCGCTGGCCTGCTCCTAGTCTCCTTAATTTTTAAGGGTAATCTCCAAATTTTGGGAGGTAAGGACAAGAATTATACATACCCTTATACATACCACTCGGCCAATTCAAGTAGTGTACTGGATCTCTTTTGTGTGTCTAGAGATAAGGATGACCTCTTCTCAGAGGTCACAGTACACCTTAGCGACAATAGCGACCATCAGCCTGTAAGTGTGACATTGCAAGGCCGCTCAGATATAAGACCATATAACATGGCTGACAGATGGCTCACCAAAAAGGTAGAGGTGACCCACAATAAAAGGTTAATTTGGGCCAAAGTTGATACTAAGGCAATATTAGGTAAAGGTAAAGGTTCCCCCGCACATGCATGCTAGTCGTTTCCGACTCTAGGGGCCGGTGCTCATCTCCGTTTCAAAGCCGAAGAGCCAGCACTTGTCCGAGG
>JAKJMR010015333.1:85227-106804 GCA_024449315.1 Daboia siamensis | reverse complement strand
CCCAATTTGTGCACAGTAGCCTTGCATAGCCCTATCTCGCATAGTTTGCTTGGGGCTTGAAGGAGCAGAAGGAATTTTCTTCGGCTGAACTTTAGTTTTCGCTCCAAGCCTTTGAAATTCATCTTGAGCAGCTACCAGGGAGCTTTGGTAAGTAGAAAAAGGAGTGACTGACCTTGCATCGTCGACAGGAGCAGGTGCATCATCTCCAAGGCGTGTGGCTGAAGCGATCGGAGTCTGTAAAGTTGAAGGGAGATGCCCCACGGATAAACTCCTAGCCTCCCTTTTCAGCCTCGGCTTCATGTTTCAGCAGTTAATCACCGTTGCCTCACCAGCACTAACTAACTGATAACAGCCGCAGAAACATGCATCTCTAAAGACATAAATCAAACCATCCTCGATACCAAAATGTTAAGGTAAAAACCACCTTAGTAGAGGGCGAAGGATCGTGCCTCAGAGAATGCATGATGTGCATGAAGGAAGGAAATAAAACACGACGCATCATCCTACTAAATACCTTTTAATTACAAAAATATACAAACTAGATATATTATAAAAAGAGAGCTAGCTGACTACATCCTAACGTAATAGAGAGTAACAGCAAAAGTGGTAAAGGACAATAAAGAATAACTGTGAGAAACTTTTTTTAGACATGCGCACATAGCAGTTTAAAACCAAAACACATGAGGTTCACTATGGTTACCAGATAGGTTATCATAACAGGTGCAGAGAGCAGGGAAAAATACAGTTAGAAATGAACTTTTCTGACGAACAAAAAAAAACGTGCAGTGACACAGTTTATTTCATTTGTAAGTAAGTTGTTTTTGAGGATAAATATATTTTGTTTTGGTGATTATTGTTACCTATCCAGTGCCATTGGGAACAAACAGCATACAAATTAATTAAATAACATCTATTGCTTTGGAGCAACATGCTTATCTTCAAAGCAACTAGTGAAGTACATATGAGGAGCAGATAATTTTTTGTGCAAAAATCTCATTTCGATCAAGTTGGGTGGCAAATAAATGTAATAAATAAATAATTCTCAGACTTTCCAGATTATAAGCATTGCTAATTACATTTTTCTTAATCATAGTTATAACAGCTTCTGAGCTAAGTTAAAATTTTTAATGTTTTATAAATATTTAAATTATTTAGAAGAAAATTTTTGTGCTACATATAGATACAGATATAATATGTAGGTGTTTTATGTATGTCTGCAACCATACAAGTAGACATATACAATTATAATATGATTTCTAAATTTGTTTGGTATTTTATAATTGCTCAGCTTAGAAGTTTGCTTATGATTCCCCAAATGAATTTTAGTGAGACTTTGATTATACAGGTGAATCATGTTATTTTTTGTTTGTTTGTTTTTTGTTTTAAATGGAACTATTGCATAAAAACTCCTTGATTCTGATTCAAAATGTAATTTTAGACTTGGATATTATGGAAGCTTCTACTTCACATGCTTTGCAATTTCTTCACATTTTTTGTCACAGTATAAGAATGGTACATATTATCAACTCTGAAAATTCTATTGAAGTGTCCAAAGCCCTGACTGTATTTCATACCTCCTTTCCTGCTATAACATATTCTCAATTAACATGTCTTTGTGGTACTTCGTATCCTTAGAGAATAGAATGCTCTCTGTATTCAGTGCCTGAGTTGTATAGTTTAATGTAGAAATAGATGGGTTCGGCCTGATTTTTGATAGGCTAGATATACACAATTCAGATATACATCAACATTTCTGGATAGGACAAATATCTGAAGCAATTTGTTTTCTTTCATTTTTCCCAGTAGCCTTGCTTTCATCAATCGTTTACTTATCCCTGAATAAAATATACCATTTGGCCATGTCATTGCTAACGTACTTCTGTTCTGCACATATGAATGCATCTTTCTTTTTAAAGATTATTTAAATATTTGAATAAATAAATGTAAATGACCAAATAAAAAGGGAGAGAGATAATAATTGGAATTGAATATGTTTTCTTGTTATATTGACTAAAGATAACGTTTGTTAATTAACAAATACAGGTTTCATTAACTATACACATTACATTTGTATAAGTCAAAAACTATGGGATAAACTGCACTAAAATGAAAACATATTATGTAATTGATCACAATATTACATTATACCTTGATTTAAATTATAAAAACATTGTATAATTTCATATATGATATATGAGATTGTATTTCATAAATTCAGTTCTATTTGTTCTATATGCTGCTATACATTAATAAGTATAAAAATGTGGATGGTTATTATCTGATTATAGAGAATCAAAGTATTTGAAATTGTGATTTCTTTTAACTTTGAATACTTCACATATAAGAAAGAGTTCTGTGTGTGTGTTGTGTGTGTCATAAAATACGATTTTGAATTACGTTTTGTTACCCTGTATTTGTAAATGATTCTGTCTTTTATAACATGTTTTCCCTGTCTGGAATATTTAGGAGCCTCCTTTAATGCAGAAGACATATGTTGATCCTAAACACTGTCGGGTTTCAGCACACCTAGATGATAATGTGAGTTAATTATTTGATTAATTTCAACAGAATTAATGAATTACAAAATAGCAAATTGTTTTGATTTTTTATTTATTGAAATGTATCCAACCTTTCATTAGAATCTTAATTATTTTATCAATTCTTATTGTGCATGAACATTTTTTTTAACTTCAAATCCCTATGTCTTACATTGGACTCTTAGAAAATTTCTTTCAGTTGTCAAAGCTATCCATCTTAGCAAAGCAGTTTCTTCACAAAGACAAACTCTGAATGTATGAGCATTGTGTTCTAGATCAAAACATAATAGGATATAAAAACAAATATAAGCAAAATAAATGTTTTGTATTTCAGAACTTTGGTAAAAAAGGAACATTCAATTTCAAATAATTATTGTCTATTGATAAAGTCAATAAAATGATATCACAAAGAATTTATTCAGGTAATACTTAATACAAGTCCCTTATTGAACTGGGCAACTATAGAAATTGAATACATATAAATAAATAAATAAATAAATATACCAATTTATTATTTATTTTGAAGTTAAGGATACTTCCAGTTTGGTCCTCTACTTCTTTCAAGATTAAGGAATAATTATATTTATAGTTAATCTATATAGATAATGTGGATTATTTGCATTTAAATCCAGTTGCCCTCCGGGTGAGATTCAAGATGATGACCTATAAAGCCCTAAACGGCATGGGCCTGGATTATCTTAGGGAGCACCTGCTGCCAGCATCAACTTCCCATCGTTCTGTGCGCTCCCATAGGGAGGGCCTCCTTAGGTTGCCGCTGGTCAGGGAGTGCCGGCGGGTGATCCCCAGGGGGAGGGCATTTCTGTGAGCGCGCCTGCCCTATGGAATGACCTACCTGTGGAACTCCGGACTGCCCCCCGACCTTTTTTCGTTTCGTCGGGACCTGAAAACTTGGCTCTTCGATCTATCTGACGTGGACTGAGGGGTTTTAAGTTTTAAATTTTGTTTTAATTTGTTCGGCTAGTAATTAATTTAATTTATTTTAGTTCTATTTCTATTTTAACTTTTATATTGTTTTTAAACTTTGCCCTGTAAACCACCCTGAGTCCTTCGGGAATAGGGCGGTGTCTGTCTGTCTGTATGTATGTGTGTAAACAGTGGGGGAATGCTTAAATTTTTAGCCTGTGATTCTTTCTACAATTTTGGAATATTCTTCTTCTTCCAAACCATATTCTTCTTCTTCCAAACCAAGCCTTGGTTATGTTTTCTAAAACAAAACAGATCCTTGGGTCAAGTGTAAAATCCACAAAAAACGTGCAAGAATCAAAGAAGAGTTGGTTTAGGCCTCTGTGATAGGCATGCAGAACTGATTGAGCATTTCTTTTGATTTTGACTTGCATGATTATACAAAAGAAGCATTTTCAGGATGTTTATAATCTTATCAGCAGTTGATGGTTTCTGTATCACTTCTAAGATACTTTAGCCAATGGAATATTTAAGTTTGTGATCCCCTACTTTACCAAATTCCAAATATATGAAATCAATTGAAAGACATTTTATCTTTAATGAGAATACAAATCTACAATATTATCAGTGGTTATGGATATATTTGTCATGGTTCAGATGTCTGCACCTGTTGTATACTTCACTTTTTTTACTTGCCACATCAAAGTATTCCAGTTGGTATTTCTGTTTAGTTACTGTGACTGTGACATTGCCAAATTTCCTTATTTCTTCTCAGAAGCTTTATATGTTTATGCATGTTGTTTTTTTAATATTCTAGATTTATTTATATACATTATTTAAATTAATTTTCAACTCTGTAATTTTCAGTGTTCTGGGCTCATTATTGGTATATTCATTCCCTAATTTATGGTATACTGATCTAATATGGTCTAATATGATATACCATATTATATAATGGTAATGGAATAATGGTATACCATATTGTGCTTATTGATTGGTGCTTATTGTATTGGATTTGTATTATAGTATTTCACAATCCATTGTGCATTGACTGATTCAGAAAATGCTTTTTAGATTTGTAAAAAATGATATGTAAAGGGGCATCAAAATGCTAGCAAAGATTTGTCTGAAATTTCTAATGTTTCTAAAACATTTTGATATTGCAAATTCAGTGTGTAATATGCACAGTACTGTGCTCTTTAAAGATGATAGGCAAAGTAATTAATTTCACTAGATAAATGTAAATCCAGGGAAGTTTTTAAACTCCCTCATTTAATTTCAAGATATATTTTGAATTGTATTGTGTTTTATTAGTTTTTCAGAGAACATACTGGTAAAAATATAGGTGAACTATTAATAAATGTAAAATTGTTCACATAATAGCTATCATTTATCTTTCCTTTGCTATTACAGTATTCTGCCACAGTATTACAGTATCATAGAAATAATATATGTGAAAATTTTCTGCTCTTTGTGTCATTGTCTGCTAGATCAAGTAGGGATTATTTCTGTTTGCAAGAATAATAAATATTACTGGACTAATCCAATATAGTTGCTTGAACACAAGAATTCTAGTATTAATAAATATTTTAACAAGCAATTTAATGTTGTTTAAGCTAGATAATCTTTTTGCCTTTAACAATAAGTACTCCATTATATTTTATTAGGTAGAAGACAATGTACCTCTTAAAATAATGCTGCTACTCATGGATGAAATATTCGATCTGAAGGAGAGAAATCAGTGGCTACGACGGAATATCAAAAATTTACTTCAGCAGCTTATTAGAGCAATGCATGGATATACAATAAATAAGTACTGTGTTTCATTGCAACATTCTTAAAAACCTGTGCATTATTGGCAAAAGATACAAAAAATCTATGCTCCCACTTTTAAATATTAATTATTTTAAAAGGGGTATATTGTGAATTAGGCAATGAATATAATATTAATATATAACTGCTTTTCTCATATTGCTGGACCTGAAAGGATTTGGTCAGGAAGGATTTGCCTGTCTGATTTAGTACCCTGGTCTTTCATAATTGTTTCATCAGGCTCCATAAGTCACATCAGCAGTCTTTGCAGTGGGAAGCTTTAAAAAGGCAATGTAATCAAACTTTACTTTTTGTCCATGTAATACAGTACAATGCCCAAAGGTGGAGCTTCACTATGCTAGATATTTTTGATGCCCCTATGTACCATTGATGCAGCTATTTTACATACCTTTTTATTTAGTTATTCATTTGTATGTCATTATTTCCTAATGGTCTTTTAATAGTATCAACATAAAGTAACATCTCAAAAAGGATACTAAATACATATATAAAAATGGACAATAAAAAATGAGGAAATAAAAAAGACTCACACCTGCAAACCCCTACCTTCAGTAATACCACTGAAGAAGAACAAGTAGTTCTTCTTTTAAAGAAAGGTGAAGGTGACCAAATATCTGCTAGGAGGAAATTCCAAAAGGTAGAGAGGCTTCTAAAAAAAATCTGCTTTTAAAAATCTATCAGATGACATACTTGTATAGTTAGGACCTAGTGAAAGTTAAAAATATTTTATCTGTTGGAACATGCAGATGAATATAGAAAAAGGTGTTCTATCAGATAATGATGTCTAGAGCCATAGGACTTTAAAGGACTTTTAACTGTGCCCAGAAACCAACTGGCAAACAATGTAATTCCCAAAGTACTGAGGATAGCCAAAGATATTAGGATTCAATTAATCATAATAGAGCTGGAAGGGACCTTGGAGGTCTTCTAGTCCAGCCTCTTGGACTATATCATTTCAGACAAGTGGATGTCCAGTCTTTTCTTAAAAACTTCAAGTGATGAAGCACCCACAGTGTCTGAAGACAACCTGTTCCACTGACTAATTGACCTCACTATTAGGAAGTTTTTCCTTAATTCCAGGTTGCTTCTTTCCTTGATTGATCTTCATCAATCACTACCTGAGTGCTGCATTTTATAGCAGCTGTACCTCATAAAACGTCTTCGAGAGCAGCTCCCTGTAGAGCAGGGGTGTCAAATTGCCGGCCCATGGGCCGGACACGTCATCCAGAAACCGTGCCCATCCCATTGCCGGCAATGGCTAAACCATCCGAATACATTACACAAACCTGGACTGCAGTTATCATTAAATTAAATTTCATCATAAGTATCAAGATTAGCTGTTTCTGATTCTCAGGAATTGTATGACATTATTAATAATCCACAAAGAATTCATAGGAGATTTCTCTATTCTTGAAGTATATGTTTTCAGTCAGCATATTTTCAAAAAATGTAAAAATACTTTAGCAATTGTATCAGCAATAAATTTGTTACCTAGAAAGGGTATGAATTTGACAATGATAAATATAAATGTAGCATATTCCCTTCTGTTCTCTTCTTTTCATTATTGTTGTATTTTTGCTTCTTTATCAGAAGGATTTTAATTATTGTGAAGTGGGTTGGATTTATTTATAGTTGCCCTTAGTGGTGTTCTTGTGATTTTAGTGGGACCCAGGTTTAAGTAATTTAGTTTGGATACAGATAAATGAAAGAAAAATAATTCAGAAATTTTATTTGTTTCAGAAAAATAGTTGATCATGTTGATTGGATGACATCTCCTGAGCAAGTAGCAGATGCAGTTAAACGGTTTAGGTAGGTCTTTAAAGCAGTAATTGCAAGATATTTTTTTCTTTATTAGAACTTGGTAAGGCTTAGAATATTATTAGCCGTTTACAAAAAGTTTTACTTTGTAGAAAGCAAATGATTTGTAAATAGATACAAAAAGAAAAGGTGTAAAAATCCTTTACAATAAAAAAAATTAAAGTTTTTGCTTCTGATTAAATGAAATAGCTGTAAAATCACCCCTCATTTGGTAAATATCTTGGTTAACAACATTCATAAATACAGTAATTTAAAAATCATTTTCTGATCATTGTATGCATTTATCACTAAATTTCTGGTGCCTGAGAACAAAATCCTTCAATTGAAACTGATAAAAGTCTGGTCAGTTTCAGGCAATAGCAACAGTTGGCAAGAGGGTTCTATCAATTAAAATCATAGAAATGAGCTTGTTAATTTGCAGTTTGTTTTGTAGAGAAGGACTGTGCTGCTAGAAAAGGCAGCTCAGGCAGAGCTAGCTTGTAAGTAATCATTGGTTGTGAGAAGGCAAAAGAGGAAATGTCACGCACAGAATACCATAGGGAAAGCTTTATCTGAATGAGGTGGCAACAGATATGTTCTTTGCAGTTTCTTTCTTACAGTCATGTGTTCACTTAACAGCCAATCATTAGAAAGAAACATATTCATTAAATAAAAGAATGTATAATTAATGCCAAAGACATTATAAATTCAATAAATCACACAAAAGCAGAGTCTGATAATGCACATATATTTATCAAGAAAAAAAAATCACTCACATGCTATGCTTTTATTTTATTCAGACCTGTCATAGGCAAGATGTTTTTGGTAACAGCACTATTTTTAGATATTGTAATTCTAAAATGATAGTCATTTTAATAATTAGATTTGTCTCCTTCTAGAGATGCCTTTTGGCCAAATGGCATTTTAGCTGAAACTGTTCCCCACAGAGATAATGCAATTAGAATGCGAACACGAATTGCTGCAAAAACAAAACTGCTGGGAGTAATGCCTGGTACGTGGAATATATTAAACTAATTACTTCTTGAACTGAAATAGGAAATATATCAAATGTAGTAACTAAATACAATCTTGTTTTCTCTACATATAAATGTTTTATAAACAAGTTGAGAAATAATATATAAAAAAGTGATATTGCTTGAATGTAATATTTAACTTTTTATGGAATCCATTTTTAAATGGTATTTTTAATAATTTATAATCAGAAGTTCATTCAATTAATATATATGTGAAAAATGAAGATAAAGCTTCCACTGAAGTTTGTTTTATGGTTTGTCTAGATGAGTTGAAGCATATCCTTGGTGCCGAGACAACAAGAAAAGGCATTCTCCGAGTCTTTGAAATGTTCCAGCATACTCAACTAAATAAGAGAATGTTATATGTTTTCCTGGAAGGCTTCTTGGAAACCTTATTTTCAGAGTACGGATTCCATGATCTCTTCAAAAGATTGCATTCACGTTCAAAGCAAATGCAGATATATAAACATAAACTACAATCTACACAATCATTTTATTTACAAAAAAGGTGACACTTCCTACTATAAAATTGGTGTCCATTTGCCCAAGATCTGGGTATATTCTCTGGGGCTTAAAACTCATGTTGTTCACACCAATCTTTTAGAATCTTATATTAGATCATTAATACATACATAAGAAATGTGGTTCTTCTCATTTTTCATCACTATTGCAACCATTATCATGAACTGGATTCATGTGTTTTAAATGATTCGGTGTATCTTTGTGTAACATTGAGAAGAATACTAGTCTGCTGTGAGAATCTCTGTCTCTTCTGAATCGTAGATTGTGATTGCCAACAATGAAAAATGCTATATTGGGTCCATTGATTAAAGCTCAATTTCTAGGGTAGAAATAGAGGACTTGACTACTTTGCTTGGAACTAAGAGATTGTGCAATGTGAGAATCAGGTGTGATTTGATTTGTATTATGAGTACCTCCTAGCTCTGCAGAAGTTGGACTGGCATAATGAGAAGTCTAGTGGACAAGTGGTTATAAAAAAATCTATGTTCTCAAATTATATTTCTAAATAAGTTAAATATCTGGAAAACGTTTATTAACTTATTAAGAAAGACTTTGTTCACATTTCACTATTCAGTGGAATAGGGTAGAAATACAAAAAAAATAAAGCATAGGTTTAAGGGTCTTGGTATATTCTTCAATTTAGTCTTTCAAGGCTACATATAACTTTTAAAAGAGAAGGCTCCAAACAATATTTAAAATTAAATCAAGTTAGTACATTTATTTCCTTGTTAACAGTCTGAGAGATTGGAGAGAGGCAACAAAAGCACTGTGCTCTTGACATTAAGAGCATCTTTAAAAAGAATTGCCCTATTTGACCTTAAAGAAATCACTCTGATACATTCCTTCCACCACAATATCTAATTATGAATGAAGTAATAATTATTTGGACTTGAATTTACATCTTTTTTCTTATTTTTCTTCAAGAATCCCTGAGAGTACCAAGGAAATAGTTTATTCATTTCAACTTCAAATAATATATTATGTAGTCAATTTAAAAAGGAGTTTAAATCCCTAATAGCCAAACTATGAGCGGTGGCTCAGTGGGTTAAGATGCTGAGCTTGTCAATCAGAAGGTCGGCAGTTTGGCGGGTCGAATCCCGAGTGCCGCGTAGCAGAGTGAGCGCCTGTTACTCGTCCCAGCTTCTGCCCACCTAGCAGTTCGAAATCGCGTAAAAATGCAAGTAGAAAAATAGGGACCACTACGGTGGGAAGGTAACAGTGTTCTGTGCACCTTTGGCGTCTAGTCATGCCGGCCACATGACCACGGAGAAGTCCTCGGACAAGCGCTTGCTCTTCGCCTTTGAAACGGAGATGAGCACCGGCCCCTAGAGTCGGAAACGACTAGCACGCATGTGCGGGGGAACCTTTACATTTACCTATATTATGATTTATTACTCTGATATTAAACATTTTCATTAAAAATATTTGGTTTTCATGAACATGATTTCTTTTGAAGAAATGTTTGACTTTTGAGTGTAAGTACTACTGTATTTGCAAACATCTTGTAACTGAAGTTGCTATTTATATTCAGGGAAAATAATATGCAACTTCAAAATAAACGAAAGGTGAAAGGAGCAGCATTGCTTCAACAATATGAAGCTTGCTTAGTACTGGCCAAACTGAAAAAAAAAAACATGTTTATTATAAGAAGCATGTGTTCAATTGCAATTGTGGCTTTTTAAAAAAAAAATATTATTACAGATTTGTATACTATATATGTAATACCGTTTAGTGGTAGCAGGACAGTTTAAGATAAAATACATGAAATATTGTTTTCCTGTCTATCATGCCCCATGTTTCTAAATATAAATGACAATTGACCTTAAAGTTTTCATACAGGTATTCTTTTATACATTTCTGATTCTTGGTTTTCTCTTCAACCCATTTCTTAATGAAAAGATAAAAATAGTTTGGCTATGGAAATTATAATAAGATTTATATATATATATAAGTGTTTCTATTTTTTAAAAAAATCAAAATTATTTTACATAGAAAAATAGGACATCAGTACTGCTATGGTTAAACTTGGTCCTAGCATTCTGGGGCTCTTTGCATTTTAAATGAAAGAATATTGGGTCCTTTGAATTGCTCCTGCAGTTTAAACTTGGATCCTCTCAACAGGTCTATTTGACCTCTAAATGTCCTTGTGTTCCAGGCAGTTGATTTTTAAAGTGATAGGCAGCCAGAATCTACATAGACCATCAGACAAAGGAAACCCAGTGGGAAACAAATTAGAACTTGCCTTCGATTTCTTAGTTAACTTAATTAACTTGAATTAATCCTTGTAGATTACCCAGATCTAAAATACAAATGGACAAATCACAGTCAGGAAAATAGAATATATCTCTTATCCATGAATATCATTTCTACTTTTTAGGATTATTCTCAGTAGTTGACTTTAGAAATGTATTTCTTAGTCGTAAAATATTTGTATTAAGGAAACATAATATGTCTTTTATGTTAATAATCACTATACCATAGCATTTTGTCATCTGTATTTAGTTTCAAAATGAGCCCACAGGGAGGAAGCATGTTGTATACATTGCCCTAATAAATTATTATAGTTAACTCACATGTGATCCATTGACATTACATGAACTGTAGCCCATCATTGTATACCCTTTAAAGAATCCACACAATTTTGGTTATTGCTGCACATAATTAGCCACACACATTCCAGCCTAAGAATGATATGACTAGCCTCTGAAAATAAATGTGCCATTGTCCAACAAATATACTTGTTTAGCCTTAATTTAAGAAAATGGATGGTAAGGTTGAATATTTCATATAGTTCATCCTCAAGCTTCTGCCTCTGATGTTGCTACAAATAAACAATTTTAATACTACCAGAAAGTGTAATGATTTTAAAAAATAAAATATGAACTCCGCTCTCAATTCTAACTTCAGTGCAATATTTTCATGTAATGCATGTGTATTTGAATAATTGTAAAAAAAACATTTTTAAGGTTTTGAGAACAAGGGTAAACTATTATCAACTAACAATGTATAATATTCAGTTATTGCTGCTGTTTTGGCTTATCTAAAGACTTGTTTTAAAAGTCTGGTTTGTCACTCCTTAAAAATCTTTTCTATGCTCAAAAGAGCATAGATTTTTCAAGGAGCAAAATCTAAAGAGTACATCAACCTGTAGAAGATGTATAAGTGACATGTGCATAAAATTGTATAGTATGTGTCAATTGCGTGCCTAATGATTCTATCAGTATGCTTTTCTTTAACAAAGAATGGGGAAAATGGAATGTCATAGTCTCTCTTGTTCTGAACAACTGAAAACTCTAAATTTTTATTTGGAGTTCCCATTATGTTTGTCCAATGAATGAGCTTGGAAAAAAGTACACTAATAAAGCATTAAAAAGAAATATTTTCATTTGACCTATTTATTTGCCTTGTATAATAAATTTACTATATATAAGAGAACAACAATGTATTTGAAATAACAGTTAAATTCTATCTCATAATAAGAGATTTTGATTCCTGTTAAAAGGACAAATTGTGGTTTAGCTATATTTAGAAATCATTTATTTTGGCAAATATAGTAAGTTTGATAGTAATTTAGAACAAACATATTATACACAAGCTTATGTGGATCTCTAGTTCAATCACACTTGCTATAAATAGTGGTCAACCTGAAATCCATTGTCTTCTGAAGGACAGGCAAAGATATTGTAGTTGTGTTTTTTTTTAATCTTAAGCTTTGTTTTTCACAATGCTGGGTTTGAGTGCTAGGACTCTTGCTCTGCTTGGTATCTATAAACATTGCAGATATTTCACATACATCTTAGAACTGACAATGAGTCGTTTGTCCCTATAAAAAATGTTTAAGGTATATTTTTTCATTCTGATATGTCAGTGAATAATAGGCCTGACTAAAGCTCTCATTAAGATGAGAGACTGCTTTAGAGGTACCAGTAGGTAGTGAAGACAATTCCCAGACTCTGGGGTCCTTGGTGCTCTCTGAGCTTGCTTGTTTTTTTGCAGACGTTTTCTTACTGGCACTGATTGTGTTATCTAGTTTATTTATTTAAAGAACTCTTTTTATGACCTTAGCATACAGAACTCCAAGGACTCAATACTGTGTTTCCCCAAAAAAAAGACCTGGGGGATGTCTTACCTGCTTATCTTAGGAGCACCGCATTCAGACCTCCCAAGTTCCAACACTTGCCACAAGCACCCCACCTGCTTACCTTAGAACTGCTGCAGCAAGGCTTCCCACACCCTGACCCCTGTTGTGCTGCTACCTGAGTTCTGCAGCTGCTTGAAGCTGCTTGCAGTTGGATGCCACATGGTGCATTGTGCCAATACCGCCATTCATGGCAGGACACCACATGCCATTTTGCACCGGTGCCTCCATTCACAGCAGGCTTCCATATGGTTCGTCATACCGGTGCCGCTGCTGATGGCAGGATGCCACAAGGCTCATCATGCCATGAGTGGTGGCACCGGCAGAAAATGCCACAGCATCATGCTGTGAGTGGTGGCACTGGCGCGATGCGCCATGTGTCGTCCAGCTGCAAGTTGCTTCAAACAGCCACAGAACTCAGGCAGCAGCACAACAGGTGTCGAAGTGGGAGGCCTGGCTGCAGCCGTCCTAAGGTAAGCAGATATAGGGTGCTTGGGGCAGCTCCATGCCTGCCGTAGCTTGATTTTTATGCTTGCCCTCGCCCCAAAACTAGGTCTTATTTTGGGGGTAGGGCTTATATTAGGCAAACATGTCAAAATCAAGCTGGGTCTTATTTTCAGGGTAATTCAACCCTGAAATACAAATATTGTTTTCTTTTGGTATAATATTAGCCAATTTTCATAGTGTTGCCAAGAAATTAACATCACTTAGAATCAAATATTATTATCTAAGGATTTCTTTTAAAACTCTGGTTTATCATTTTTTGTAACCTCACTGTGTGCTAAAATAAGAGTGCTTATTTTAAGAGGAACAAACTTCAAATAGCTATTAAAATAAAGTTATACAGTCAGTAATTGAAATTAATCTTCAGATAGAAGTTCATAAGAACAAATCTGATGCATTAGGATTTATAATGCAGGGTTTTTCCAACTATCTTCTGCAGAAGTCTAGAGTTGTGCAAGACCTTAGCAGGTTTCCAAGAAACTAAGGACACACAATGCAAATTCATTCCAGTGCAGTTATTTATTTATTTATTTTGGTTTATTTTTTTATATGTATGTATATATAATATTTTATTCGTTTTCTAATTTTACAATTAAACATTTAAAAAGCAATGTGGCTTGGTAGTCATAATTCAATAACACATAAATCTTTAGCACAAATCTCAAGTTACAACATCAAATATTTCCTCTCTTTTTCCCTTAATATCTACTATTTCATATTGAACTAATATAGTTCTTAATGTTATCAACTAAATAAAACCATCTTTGTTACATTTATCAATAGTTTTTAGCTTCTACATATCTTAATTGTGTTTGCATTCAAATCCTTATATAGAATCAATGTCCTGTTATTGCTTTTTTCCCAGGCTTTAATTTTTTTCCCCTCAATATTCAAGTTAACATTTGGTATATTATAATTTCCAAGCTTTAGGCAACCAGACTTTCCCTTATCTCAACTTCTTCATTTTTCCTTCTTTATAACAAAATCTAAAATTCTAAATACACATCTTGTCTATTTGCATTTAATCTTATTCTATTTTCCAGAAGTTATCTATTTTTTCACCCTATTACACATCTTACCTATTCAATTGTTACTTTATTTTCTAAAAATTATCTATTTCCACCTTATTCAACCCACTAATCAATAGTATCCCATCTACTAGATCAAAACCCTAGTTTCTTTCAGCTTTACTCTGGCTTTTTTCCTTTGCCAACTAACCTTCCCTGTCAAATCTTCAAACAGTTCTCCCTCTATTATATGTATTAATTGAAATAAGAAAGACCTACAGTTTTTTTGGAAGGACTAGCCCAATTATATTCGTTTAATCTCCTCTCTATTAATCCAATTTTTCACAATTGTCCTGATAAATTTATCTTCCATTCAATCTGTTCTTCCTTTTCTTCAATTTTTTTTCTGATTTATGTGAAAAGTCTTCCATTTTCAATGTTGTCACTCTCTTTTCTAATTTTCCCATTGGCTGGATCCATTGTTCAGTTGGGTCTTCTGTCTTAGTATTAAGTTGTTCCACTTCTTCTGTTATTTGCTGCATTGTTAGTTCTTTGGTTGTAGACAAGATCTGGGTTTGTATATCTAAGCTGACATCTTGTTCCTTTATGTTGCCTCTTATTTTGTTACAGGCTGAAAAAATGGTTTCATGTATTGATTTCAATATAAAAAAGATTTTCTGATCTTCATCAATATTATCTTGATAATGTATTAAGTTGAAAATTTTAAAATCAAATGTTAAAAATAGTTTTGTGTTTTTTATAGCCAGGTAAGGGACGTGTTGTAGATAGTCTTTATAGTGAAAATTGTTTGCCAAGTAAGAATTTATAATCCAAAGTATTCCATCATCTTGTATAATAACAGATACTTTTTATGTAAAGAAATAGGAAAACAATTTCTCACATATAGCTCTGAAAATCAGTAAAGGTTTATCTTCATAGTTCAAACAGGCCAGATGTGCCACCCTGCAGTTCCTTCTTTACAGCTGAGTTTATCACAGGTGGTATCTGAGAAGGTCAAAGAGTTTTTTTTCTAAATTCTGGGCTTCAAGCCAAGTCTCTTAGTCAATAACAAGTTGTAATACCATAGTTTGCCACAAGATGTCACCAATGTCGTTTAAAACTTTTTAAGTCCTGCGTTTTTATAAGTTTTTCAAAGTTTATTTCTTTTCTTTTTAGATAAAAATCAGGGTATCCAGTAGAAATAGGAATAAGAAAACTTTTAGGAAAACTTTTTGGTCCCAAATTTCAAAAGTGTATGCATCCAATTAGATTAAAATTGTTTTTATAATTGCTTTGTTTCCCCTTGATAGTCAGTTGCCGCTGTTCTTAGAGGGTGGGGCAGCAATTCTCTTCTCTCTCTCCTCACAGGAGGAAAAATACTTTGAGCAGCTTTTGCAGGAATATTTTGAGTCTTAAAGAGAAGATCAGATTTTACCCAGTTTCATTCGTGTTGCTTTAAAGGTGCTTGTTAGTAATTTTGACTTCGGCTGTCAGCAGCTTAATGGTGAGCCACATTGCTATGGCCGGTCTTTCCCCCGCCAATTTGGAGAGCTGCCCTGGATCAAGTGGAAGGCTTCTGCCCTTCCATGATCAAGCGGGGATCACCTCGCTTGTTGCCCCTACAGGGCAACTTTTGACCCTTTCCAGGATCCCCCAGTGGGATGAAATTTGACTCTGCAGACGGAGTTTGCCTCCATGTGTCCACAGGTGCCAATGGCAAACCGGAAGTTTTTATTTTGATTTCTTGATCAGAAATTTTAGGATTTTTTTTAGTAGCTGGTTCCACAATCTGAAAAAAGTGAAATCATCTGTTGTTATATCGTCCTAAGAAGTTTTGAACAGCTTGGGAGTTTTCATTACATCCGGCACCAAGCAATGACAAAACCAATCGGTACAATGAAATGGAAAGATTTTGTGATCAGATCATTTAATTAGGAAATGTTTAGCTTTCCTATAGACCTGCTCTGTTGCATTGTGCTTTTAAATCTAACCAAGACTCTTCCCAAAATATAATGGTGGTTTGCGAAATAAATGACACATGCATAAAGGAAGTGTTGAAGGTAAACTAATGAACAAGTAAACTAAAGTTCTGTATATGTATATTTCCACTTTTATTTCTTTATGAAAATCAGAAAGTGCTTACATTAAATAAAATATTTATTTCTGTAATTTCTATGATAAACTACATGATAAATTAGAAGCAGCAATCCAATTTTCAAAAATTCATTTTCCTGACATTTTTAAGTATATGGTATATATTTATCACCTTGCTCTAAGATGGATTCTAAATAAAATAATTTAAGAACAAGTAAAATAAAACCAGAACTTTTTGTAAAAAAACCCTGTGAATATAAATTTATATTACTATGGTGTTACTTTTTAAATTTCAATCAGCATATTCTGTTAACAACAGGGTTCAATTATGGTTGGGTATCTTACTGTTTAAAAAAATAAGTTCCTGCAGGGTTTTTTTTTCCCCCTCTATAGGAATCCATAAAGGTCACAGCAGCATGAAATCTGCTCTAATTCAACCTAGCTGCTAATCATATAAAGAACAAAGAAAATGCAACTGAACATGGAGTAAAGTTCATTTGGCACCTGTTTTCACCATCTCAAATTGTTTTTGTTCTCACAGCATTTTACACCTCTTTAATTTAATTTGTGACTGATCCTCTCTCATTCCAGCTGTCCAATGTTATAAAGCAGGGGTGTCAAACTCAATTTCATTGAGGGCCGCATCAGCATTGCGGTTGCCCTCAGGGGGCCAGGTGGGTATGGTCTGGGTGGGCGTGGCCTACTGGATGGGCGGGGCTAAAGTGCATATGGCCTACTGGGTGGGCATGACCAGCTCTCCATCGTTCGCCTCAAGGGTGCCTATGGGGGCCTGGGCAGGAGTGGGACAGATCTGAGGGTCTCTGGCAGAAGGAGGGTCTCTGGGCCAGGGCCAAGGCAGTGGGGGCCATTCCCTCACTGTTTCCAGGATGGCTTCGCGGGCCGCATGAAACCACTTCGTGAGCCGGATCTGGCCCCCGGGCCTTGTGTTCGACATGTCTGACCTAGAGAGATCGGGGGGGGGGGGGGGAATTTACCAGCCTATTTGGCAGCTGCCGAAACAAAGAGATTCATTTCCAATAACAATTCTCACAGAGTTCTCTTTAACCAGATTCGTTGAGGTGAAAGGGCCTCTTCTTGGTTCATTCCAAATTTCAAAACTTTTATCAGTAGAACACTTTTTAGTTTAGAACCAATGTACTTTCATTAACATGAAACAAGACAGAGATTTTCTGATTTTCTTTCCAACAGCTTTCCTATAACCTGACAAAATGGCAAGGTTTTTCCTCGGTAATGGAAAAGCTGGTAGCTTGCTGTCTAACCACTGTCTCGCTTAGCAACAAAAATTTTGGGCTCAGCTGTGGTCATAAGTCGAGGACTACCTGTAGAAGCAAGAGTAATTTTAGTGTTATTTTCTTTTTTCCAGAACAGGGAGGTGAACCTTTAGCCAGAAAGCCAGGATTTATTTTTTTTAAACCTTTCTGTTCTGGCAAGTGAATGTAAAAATAATGGAGCTTTCAAATATGATTTATGGCAATTTAGCGCACCAAAAGACAGAAAATAATAAAGAAGGAACTGGGCATTTTCTTTTTCTTCTTCATGCACCTTTATTTCTACTTCATGCTATCGGTATAAATGCTGACATTTCTTGTCAAGGATTTTACATTTCTTATTTAAAAAATTTTTGTTGCAGGTCACTGGTCTAAGGATCTTCTATTTAGTCAACCAACCAACTTAGAAATAAATGCCGTTGACTTTTGGGCAGCTTACTTCTATGAAAGTATTTGCACCGTAGTTTTCACACTGATAGGTTTAATTTTATCATTTGATTAACAGCTTCTGATGTCTTTGCTAAGTGGTGGAGGATAAATCAGAGATTTTGCTTCTATAAGTGTATTTAACTCCTAGGCTTAGAATTGTGGAAGACTTCAATGACTATCCTGATGAACTTCTACCGTTAAATGTTTACCACTGAAAACGAAAATTCTGCAGGTTCAGGAGATCCCCAAGTGTTGAGGAAAAGAGAATGGTTGGCTACGAACAAGCTGAACTGTAAGATGTTGTAGATTTTACGCTTACTCCTCAGTAACAGATACACAAATGAATTTAGGTTGAAGACTTGGAGTAGAGTTCTCTTTCCTCTTCATTCTTATCCACCCTTGCCTTAAATTGCTCAGTTGAGAGGATCTCAGAAGTTATCAAAATGTCCCATACTGAATGCTGAACCATGTTCTGCACATGAAAATGGGCTATCCTGAATACCAAGATGCCTTTTCCATTATAACTGTAAAGAAGATTCATTTTTCCAACTATGGCTTTCCTTCTGTCTTTTTTCCTTTTCTGCTTTCTTTCTACATGACATGTCCATGTTCTTTGTGTATAATGTGGTAGGTTTTCTGGCACGGGTCTGTAGCAATTAATTCCTCCTGTAAAATAGTCCTGTAAATGTTGAGTGCAGTCTAAACAGCTACATTATAGTAAGTTAAAGAATTTCCTTCCTTCCTTCCTTCCTTCCTTCCTTCCTTCCTTCCTTCCTTCCTTCCTTCCTTCCTTCCTTCCTCTGTCTATCATATTAATATAACCATTCATCTCACAATCAGATGTCTTATGTAGAACAACAGGACTATCAAACTGATTGACCTTTTGTTTGTTTTAAAACAGAGGTCCCAACCTTTTGGGCACCAGGGACTGGTTACACGGAGAGAAGTTTTTCCACGGACTGGAGGGTGCATGGTTTTGTGTGCTGCTTGCATCCTGCAGATGGTGCTTTGCTTGTTTGTGCGAGCCGGTTGCTGGCATGCTGTGGTCTGGTACTGGTCCACGAACTGGGGGTGGGGACCCCAGTTTTAAAGCATTATCTCTGTCTTTTCACTCCCAGACAATCTATTAAATCCGTATCTGCCCTTTTGAAGTCTCATTTTTACAGCAACCTTGAACACATGGATACTATAAAGCCACAACATTTCTTTGTTTTACAACGTTTATGGCCTGCCTCATGCTAACATAATTCAGATAGCATTTTTTGAGCATAATATTTCAGTACAAAACAAGCAAGTGCTCAGCATCTTTGCACTCCTTTATGATCCTGTTTTTGACTTGTATTAGGAACGTCAAGGGTGTTGTCGTAAATCTTGGGTTGCCATAATCTTCCAGAATGTCATGTGATAACTTCTTAAATGTCTTCTTCTATCTAAGACATATCTCAGCATCAACAAACTTGGCAGAACATGCAATTTCACAAACCTAATGCTTGCCTGGTGTTCTTCAAAGCAGCTGGTTCTTTTCTAAGGATCAGGAAAGCTGCCTGTCATGTGATCCCAGGAAAAGATGCAACTGCTTTAAAAAGTTGTAATACTGTGATCACGACTTCATCATATGTGAAGCACACTATAACTGTATTCCTAATATGCATCTGCTTTTTGGCTTTCCTACAATAAGTCTGGCCTAGATAATTTATCAACAGTAGAGATGGATAGGAGGGAGGGAGGAAGGCCATAGTTCAGATGTCCATAACATGTTGCAAAAAATGTTAGTAGTTATTTGAAGATCAGGCAAAATAGTTGAAAACATAATATCACAATTTTTTAGAAAGGTTGTGAGTACTGTAGCTCAAGGGTCCTCAACCCCCAGGATGTGCAAGTAGCGGGCAAGCGTGCACAGTGTTGTGATTCCGTGCCAGCCTGTGATCCGGGTAGTTGAGTCTGGGGAATCAGAGGAGGAGGAGGGGCCTGGAGAGCCATCAGAGTTGGAGGGAGGCTCAGATGAGCTGCAGGACTTAAAAGCTAATGAAGAGGCTGATCCTTCCACTCGTGATCAAGCAGAGAGCCAGCTGTGCTGGGAAACTGAGTCGGACATGGAGGAAGCACAGCTGGAAGACCTCAGAGACGCTCATGAACGCAGACAGGTCACACGAGTAGGACAGAGGGAGGCAATGGGGCGACTCCAGGGGAGAAGGAGAAAGCAGTGAGAAGCCACGGCTTGGGGACTGCATAACAAAAAGGGAATGTGTGGGCAGGGCTGGTTGCTGGAGGCAACCGTTTGCAAAGAACTTCAGTTTCAAGATATCATGGTCTGTTTATTTTGCCTGTGAGTTATTCCTGTTCGACTCCTGCTCCGTTTTACTTTTGGACAAGGTCTCCGTTGGAAAAGTGTTCTGTTGCTTTTATTTTCTGGGTCAATTACCAGGTCTGTAACTCAGATTAAAAAGGGTTTATTTTTCTAGTCTACTGTTAAAAGAGGGGTTTTCTTTGTGAAGTAACAAGGACGTATGTAGGCTGGGACAGAACATACACACACCCACTTCAGTGAGTGGCGGAAACGCATACTTGCACGTGCAGCTTCTTCTGAACAAGTTTCCTAGCGCACCCACCACTAGGGTAAACGGAGCTGTGTGTATGCACCCGCCACTTGCATGAAACCATCTTCTCTTCTCTCCCCCCTTCCCATTGGTCCACCAAGCTAGAAAGATTGGGGACTGATACTATAACTGCTAGGGCAGAGTAGATGTTATGGTATCATGGTCTGTTTCAAATTGGAAAAAAAAGTCAAGTGTAATATGGAATCTATAGTGCAGTAAATGAAGGGACCACCCTGAAGACACGCTTTTATCTTATTTTATTGAAATTTCCCATTTATAGGCAGCTTAATCAGGGGACTCAATCCAAGGTTCCAGAAATTAAAATACATCGTAAAATACATTGTAAAAAGCAACCAATCAGTACAACCAAAGCATGTCAGAAAATATAAGACATAAAATAAATTGGTATGCAGTCTTTTAAACGCTGTAGCTCAGGGTCTGCCAGAAGATGCAAATTCTGAAAGCTTCCCTAAAAGATAGCAGGGCTGGAAGGGGGAAAGCTGTTACAGGGCAGGACTAGTTGCAGAGAAAATGTGCCTCTGAGGAAATGGAATTGTTTAGTAGGTGGGACCTAGAGCAGGACAACCTGGTAGAGCTTTTATACTTAGAGAAGTCTGTCTGTCTGTCTGTCTGTCTGTCTGTCTCTTTATCTATCTATCTATCTATCTATCTATCTATCTATCTATCTATCTATCTATCTATCTATCTATCTATCTATCTATCTATCTTTGTCTGCCTGCCTGTCTGTCTGTCTCTCTATATTTGTCTGCCTGCCTGCCTGCCTATCTGCCTGCCTATCTGCCTGTCTGTCTGTCTGTCTGTCTATCTATCTATCTATCTATCTATCTATCTATCTATCTATCTATCTATCT